>JARQOD010003877.1:0-60214 GCA_033576555.1 Oophaga sylvatica | reverse complement strand
TCAAGAAAATTAATGCGTTAACTTGTTGACTAATTCTAACCGAATGTATTGTTTTAAAGTAAAATTAAATCTGTAAAGGGGTTTCTGGGGGCCTCCCAAATGAACAAGAGTCGTGATGAATCGGCCCCAAAAAGTAAGTTGGGGACAGACTTCCTTTTGAAAAATGCAGACTCCTCCCCTTAGTACAAAAAGGCTAGCTGGGGAAACAGCCCCCTTGCTGCCCCCGGTTTTAAGTAAAATTGACCCTCGTGGAAAATAATTGGTTGAAGAAAAAAAAATATTTTAATAAAAATGAAACCTGGGGTTCACAAATCCCGGGTTTTTCAAAGGAAATATTCCCCTTTTCACATCCTTTTTGATTTTTAATAACATGAAAAGTGACTTAAGTTAGAGTCCTAGAGGGGGTTTTTTTTCACAAAAATGTCTTAAAGGGACTTGGTATAGTTTTGTGCCCTTTTAAAAAAGCGGAATTGAGTAGGCATTTTTAAAGTCATCGACGAACGAGATAAATTAGTGTGAGGCAATTGATGCGGAAAAAATTATGGTTTCCCCGGGGGGCGGTTTGATCCTTTTTTATTTGGGATATGGAAAAAACCCGCTATGGGGGGTTTTGTTCAAGATGAAAAAAATTTTTTATTTCAATATATTCCGTTTACCTTTTAGCTAAAATTTAAGTATTTAATTAGCGGGGGGGTTATTGATAAAATTTTGAAGTAACTTGGTATTCAATAATCTAAAGATTTTCATGTACGGGGGCTTATTTAAGATGACAATACCCCCCCCTTTGTCCCGGCATAAAATTTTATTTTTGGGATTAAGATCCTAAAAGGGGCCCCCGTCACTGTTAGAAAGGTTGTTTGGCAGATACTCCAATTATTTTTTTCGTCTCTAATCCCCTCCAACCAGGGGGTTTTAAATGTTAATGCACTCGAATTTTCCCCGAAGGGGTTTAAAAAATTCGGGGTTGGCCAAAAGGGGGTTTTGGATATAATTTTAGATTGAGCCTGAAAAATGCAGAGGCCCTTTTTTTTAGAAATATTTTTTGGGGCCAAAAAATTTCCGAAATTTTTTAATACTGATATATAGGTAAAGGGTTTTGTTGCCGAGGGGCAAATTTTAAACCCTTTTAAAAAGTAAAAATTTTGGGGGATAAGTAAGGAGCTTAGATTGAAAAAATTTTTGGCCCCCTTTTTTTAGAGACTATTTTCTTTTTGGCGAGTTTCCCCCCCCCTTTTTCCCCCCCTTGGGGTTGGTTTTTCTTGCCTGAAAAAAAATTCTTATTTTAAAAAAAAAAGTAGAACCTTTCTTTTTTAGAAGGTGAATGGGGTTTATTGTATGTTATTCGTGGTTTCTTTTTAAAAATCTTTTTTTATGATTAGAATTGTACTCTTTTTAAAAGACTTTTGGGGAGGTTCCAATCGAAAGGATAAAAGCGGTTTTAAATTGGCTATCTCTTTTGGCAGGAGGATTTAATTTGAAAAGGAGGGTTCCTTTCCCCTTTTCCCTAAGGTTAATGGTAAAAAACTATTTTGGGGGGTGGGAAATGGGCCAAACTACTTTGGCCTATTGTGTTTTGAAAATTTAAAAGGGTTTAAAAATTTCAAAAAAGGAAATTGAAAAAAGTGGGATAATTGATTCCCTGATTATAAAGGGGTTTGGGAAATTTTTTTCCTTTTGAATTGGGGCCGGGTGATTGAGTGGAATTGTGTTAAGGGGTTTCCCAATAAAAGCGTCGCAAGGATCGCTAAAAAAACTCCCCATTTAGCGATCTCGTTCGGGGCGTAAAGTGTGTGGATGTACAAAGAGTGGGCCCCTCTGTGATCTCGCGATTTTCACAGGTTCGGACCGTTTTTTAGATCGTTGGCTCCGCTGGTACCTATATCGCGTGTCGGCCCCTTTGTGAGCGTGTGCGCTGTTTTTTAATCGCAAGACCTTTTAAGTCTTAATGAAATCGCTAACCGCTTTTGATCGTTAACGAGATCACAAGGTGGAGCTACTAGAGACATTAAAACAAACCCAAAAAAAACGATCCATTAGCTTGCGCGTTTTGAGAACTAACGGATCCTAAGGGGGCATTTTTGGTTTTCACCGAAAAACCCAAATGATTACCAAATTTTTTGAAGATGGAGTGATTTTTATTCCCCAAAGTAAAAAGGTTTTGGGGTTGCTGAAGGTTTGGAGATTTCAGTGCTGCATAATCTTTTTTAAAAAGTTGGCCCTTTTGGGGATATTACCCTTTAAAAATTTCTTGATCTTTTTGGCTACGTTTTGTTCTTTATTTTTAGTTGTATATGTTGTCTATTAAGTCCTGAAAATACCAAATGATCAAATTTTTCGAGTGATAGAACCCTAACCCCTACGATAGGGGTTTAAGGTTCCCCGATCTTTTGAAAAATAATTGAAATTTTTTAAGGAAAAATTTTTTTAAAATCATATCCATTCTTTTGATCCAATATACAAAATCACCCAAAGGGTTTTGGAAAAAATCAGCCCTTTAGGGACAATATGGCTTTGGGCTATTTTTCCCCAAGGGTTACCCCCCCATGTACTAATTCAAAAAAAGGGTTTTCCAAAGATCTAAAAGGTCTTTGACGTGATCTATGTAAAATTTTAGGACCGCTAAGGGGAAGGTCTGGATGCGGGAAAGCGAAGATTCCATCCTTTTCAAGCATTTATAGCCATCTTTTGCTGCCAAGTGTATATGCACAGAATTGAAACCAAAATTAAATAGATATAAATTTTACACTGGCGCAAATAAAATTTGAGCAAACAAAAAGGTGCATATATAACTGAAAAAGCGGGTAGAGTAATGTATATAATATTCCCACAGTGTGATAATTGGTTGTACCCTGTGGACCGACCTAAATATATGCTTGATGGAGGCTGTGGGAATGTCAGTTTCTGTGCTGTACTGACTAAAAAGAAAATAAAATAAAAACAAATAAATAACCCCTGCGCTTCCACAAATGCTCAGATTGTGGTAGTGGCACTGGAATAGGTACAATGCAAAAGATTCTGAATGATGTTTCAAAAAAAGGGAAAGCTGAAAACGTGTATCTAATGAAAAAACTTACTCGATCATATGCATGGCGACACGTGTTGATGTAATGAAAGCCCGATTCCTCCTCGAATAAGTAAAAAAGACGTGGGCAGCGTGGTGGTGTGCGAGGCTGACAGGTCGGCAATCAAGCGGGGAGGGGTCCTCCCCTGAGAAGAAAGATGGGATTGTGAAAACCCCAGGTTTCATTTTTAATTGAAAGTATTTTGTTAAAACAAATTATTTTACCTACGAGGGTCAATTTTACTTACAAACCTGGGGCAGCAATGGGTACTCGTTTTGGCCCAGCTACGCCAATTTATAATGTGCTAAGTGGGGGAGTCATGCATTTTTCAATCGGGATGTCTGCTCCCCAACTTACTTTTATGGGGCGATTCATCGCGACGTTTGTTTCATTTGGGATGGACCTCAGGAAGCCCTTGAAGATTTATTTCAACTCTTAATAACAATACATTCGGATTAGAATTCAGTCTACTACAAGTCATAACTGCATTAAATTTTTAGACTTGGAATTTATGTGGAAAAAAAAGCTATCTATACAGGCCATCACAAAATGTTGTTTTTAACAGTTACATTGACATCCACAGTTGTTATCTTCCCTATGGTTGACCAAGTCCCCCAAAGGGGCAACTCACACGGTTGACGGATTGTACCAACATACAAAAGTTTTAATAAAGGGCTGACCATTTTATCAATCAATTCTGGAAAAAAGGGTATTCAGAATTGCCCTTCAAATGTCCAAAAGGGAAGTGGGATTGATGCCAAACAAATCTTATCCCTAATCTTCACCTAACCCGGGGCAGTGTAACCACTATTACTGGGAAAAAATTCACAATTTACCTATTATCACTCAGTATCACCACAATCATCGTCAATTTACCAATTTTAATTGAAAAGCACTGGTTTATTCTTCAAGGTGATAAAAAAATGGAGAATTTTTCCTAAATGCCCTAAGTTTGTATTTAGGAAAGCTAAATCTATAGGGAACCTGGTAGCCCCAACTGTAGGTAACCAGGTTGTTAAATTTCCAGCGCTGCCCCCCAAAAGGTTTTATCCATGCGGCACTTGCTCCTGTTGTATTGATACCCCCTTCCGTAAAGTTTAAACAAACCATGTTTCACGACACAAAAAATCAAAATACCACATTAAGGATTCAATTTCATGTTTTACAAGGGGGGGAATTATTTGTTTCAATGCCCTTGTAAAAAGATCTATGTGGGTCGTACTATACGGAGATTGAAGGACCCAATAAGGGAACCTTCAATAACATCAAAAAGGTTTTAATTTGGGCACCCACTTCCGGCACTTTTTGGAACACCACAATAAATCCGTGAAGGGTGCGTCCCTTTTGTGGAATTAAATGTTGGAAAAAATATTAGGGGGGGGGACTATATTAAAAAGATGTCAAAGCACCGAATCCCGTTGGATTTTTACTTTAGGGCTGTTTTATCACCCAAAGGGGTTAAATAGGAATAAACTTTTTGCTTTTCCATAAGTATTTTTATATATCATTTTATGATAAACTTATTTTTATGTTTAAGTGCAATTTAAAAGGTGTACGCCTTTAATCAGTATTTAGTGTTATATATATTTTTTTATATTTTCTTATTTCCCATTTTTAATTTTGAATGTTAATTTTATGTTTCAGGGCTTTTGTTTTAGTTAATATTAGTCCTGTTTTTAGGGGCTATCTCTTACTATTATTTTTTGTGTATACATTATAAATTTAGCATACTGTTTCAAAAAAATTTTTAATTAGAGTAATGGCTGTGTCCAGTTATATCTATCAAAATTGTTTTTCCAATTTTTTAATATTCATACACTCTATAATGTTTATTAATAAAGTTTTATTTTTTATTCAATTGAACAGTTAATGTTTAATTATCACTTTTTCTTTTAAGCTAATAGACACACATTTATTCAGTTATGGCGACATGTGTTAATTAATTTTGGGGGAGGAGAGGTGGACACCAATCATATATAAGATCGCCGTTTCAGCGGGCTCTCCATCCCTGATGAAAGAGGATTGTATTCCTTCGAAACGCGTTGGATAGAATTGGAGCCCCATCGGCCCCTGTCCTGCGGTGACGTCACCCCGTCCTCTCACTTCCCCTCCAACCTATCCGTTCCTTCCACGGCGTTTTCGGCCACAGCTCGCCGTGTTAGACTGACGCGGGCACGAGCGGAGGTTCAGGCGGCATCTTGCTTCTCAGGGAGGACGCTCCCCTGCTTGATTGCCGACCTGTCAGCCTCGCACACCACCACGCTGCCCACGTCTTTTCACTTATTCAGAGGAGGAATCGGGCTTTCATTACATCAACACGTGTCGCCATGCATATGATCTGAGTAAGTTTTTTCATTTAGTATACACTGTTTCAGCTTTCCCTTTTTTTGAAACATCATTTCAGAATCTTTATGCATTGTACCTATTCCAGTGCCACTACCACAATCTGAGCATTTGTGGAAGCGCAGGGGTCTATTTATTTGTTTGTACATTTGCTTTTTCCAGTTTTTTCAGGGGCTGCTGTTTTGTTTTTGGTTACACCAGAGAACTAATTTAGGTGGTAGAGGTCGTGTGATCTCAGGTGTGTTTGAAATTAGTGAGTTGGTGCTTTTCAGGTTTTTTTGGGATTGCAGTAAGTGCCCTTCCTTTCCTTTTCTATTTAGTAAGTTTGGGCCCCAACGTTTGCTCATACTATTTTCTGTCTGTGTTAGTATTTCTTCTTGTCTAACCGCCATTACATGTTTGGGGGCTTTCTATGTTCTTTGGGGATCTGCTCCGGGCAGATAGCTTTCCTCTTTCTATCTTTAGGTGTAGTTAGTTTCTCAGGCTGTGAACGAGGCGTCTAGGACCAACGTAGGAACACTCCACGGCTGCCTCTAGTTGTGGTGGTTAGTCAGGGTACTGCAATCTCATAGTTTCCAACTGCTCTGGTGTATTTCCTTTTTTGCCTGCTCTCCTCAGCTACCAAATCATAACAAAAGCCTTTCTCTCAGGAATAGTCAAATTAAATAAACGACTTTTAGGAAGAGTTGCTCCAGGGACAAATTCAATTGCACAATCATAATCTCTATGAGGAGGCAATACCTGCGATTCCTTATCAAAAAAACTTTCCAAAAATCCTGAATAGGTACAGGTAACTCCCCCTTAACTACAGCAGCAATACGCCCGTTACAACACTTGTCATAACAATTAGGACTCCAGGACTTAATTTCATTGGTAGACCAATCCAGTACCGGATTGTGCAATTTTAACCAAGGTAACCCCAAAATCAACCGGTGAGGGCAAATTATTCAAAACTACCAAATCCAAATTCTCTCGATGAACACCATTAATAGTAAGAGGAAATTCACAGATATGGTGAGTAACATTTTTCAAGGGAGAACCATCCACAGCAACCACATTAATAGGGGAAGACAGAGTTTGGGTTTTAATTTTAGTTTTTCCAAAAATTTCCCATCAATCACATTGAGAGTTGAACCACAATCAACAAATACCCGAAACTCCATTAATTCCTCCTCAACAGCAGTGGTAGCAGAAAGAAAGACACCTTTATTGTTTAAACAAGCTATACGGGCGAAACTGACCTCATTTTTTTTTTTTTCTTTTATTCATACGAAGCACACCAGTTCTTAATGAAATGGTCAGATTTGCCACAATAGAAACACAAACCTTCAGCAAATCTACGGTCTTTTTCCCGAGAGTGAGGTGTCATTGCTCAATTTCCATCGGCTCTCCAATGTCAGTACAGTCCCTCTCCAGACTTGGAGCTGACAAGGCAGATTTACTCTCATTAACCCTTGCACGCAGTCTCCTATCCACCCGTATGGCTAATTGCATAGCCTCTTGCAAGTTACCTGGTATAGGATAAGCAATCAGCAATCTTTAAACCTTTTCACTTAACCCTGCAAGAAATAAACTTTTCAAAGCTGATGAAACACGATCAGGATCGTCATACAATAACCCCAAAGCAGAAAAAAAAACTATCCACTGATCTAAAGCATGGATCACTAGGCTGCAGAGAAAAGGCCCAGTCCTGAGGTTCTTTGCGCAAAAGTGACATTATGAACCCTATGCGCTGTGATTCATCACCAGAGGATCTGGGTCTCAAACAGAAATACAACAAGGAAGCATTTTTAAAAGAAAAAAAATCTTGTTCACCAAAAAATAAATCAGGCAAACGTACCTTTGGCTCCACGAAATGTGCTCCAGAACAACTACTCACGTGTTGCTGGATCTCAGCCACCTCCAGAGAAAGTCCCTGCAGGCGTTGAGCCAAATCCAGAACTGACACCATGATGGAAACAGAAAATCTTTCCTTAGAGATTTTTTTTTTGTTTGTTTTTGGGCTGGACTTACTGTTATGATCTGCTACAAGCACAAAGGAAGATGGAATTCTGTCCCTACAATAGAACTAAGCTGGATCCGACGATGTAATGGGGAACCTGATCCTGCGACCAGACCCGCTAAAGTCCTCAGCTAGTCTGAATGAAGACCTATAGTTGCGAGGGAGGAATCCCTACAAGATCTAGGGACTGGGAGAAAAGGTGGACACCTCCTAACAGAAATTGTAGCAGGGAAAATAAAACAGAAAACAAATTTACTTAGAGATCCTAAGATCAAGCAAAACTGACTGAGTAAGGCACCTAAGCACCCGGCTAGCTTAAGAGTAGATAATACAATGAAGTCCAGCAAAGCCAGAAGGGCGGAGCCAGACTAAATAGGGAAAAAAAGGTCATGTGACCAGCAAACTGAAAAAACCTAACAAGAGGGTTCTAACAGCTACCAGTTCACATTAGAGACAATTTATGTATTTTCAGTTCTCTGTCATTTCAGTGTCTGCTGTTTTGCTACCAGTGCACACCCGAGTCTGATCTAGCGGGGGAGAGTCGTGTGGTCTCAGTATTTTTATATATCAGAAGTGTTGGAGTTTTTCCCTAGTGTTTTTTTCCGGATTGCAGACAGTATTCCTTCCTGTCCTTTTCTATCTAGACAGTTTGGGCCCCAGCATTTGCTTGTGCTATTTTCTGCCTGCGTCTGTATTTCATCTTGTCTCAACCGCCAATATATGTTGGGGGCTGCCTATTCCTTTGGGGGTCTACTCCGGGGCAGATAGCTTTCCCCTTTCCTCTTTAGGCTTAGTTATCTCTCCGGCTGTGACGAGTTGTCTAGGGCACCGTAGGCACGTCCCACGGCTACTTCTAGTTGTGCTGCCAGTTTAGGGGTCTGCAATCTGCTAGTTACCAACCTCTCTGGGTGCCTGGTTGTTAACCCTATTTTTGCTACCGTCCTCCTCGGCTACCAAAATGTCACGCGGTCTTATGATATGTTTTACGATGTCAGTAAACTATTCTTAAAAGAACAACACTCTATACAACATATAGATTAGCAACATCAGCATGTAAATATAGAATAGATTTACCTGACACGATATCCGTTGAACTCAGGGTTAATCTTGAGGACTTGATACACTGTCACAGGAAAGAGAAGGACCGGGGGTCTAACCTGACCCTAAACTGGGGTCCTAACTAATCCCTCACCTTGGAGGTACTGATAATGGTTCAGAGGTCCAAGTCTCCAGCCTAACCCTGTTTCCTATCAGTCCCTGAACCCTGTAATCAGTCCTAAGAAGGATTCTGATTACCACCAAAGGGATATGGGCTGATCTCTGCTAAATACACAGATTAGACATATAAGACAGACTGGAGAAAACACAGACTTGCATACACACTCAAACACAGAAGGAACATAAATGATCTGGGATATTAAACTCTAAGCAAGGTGAGCTTAAAACAACTAAGGAGCTCTTTAACTTAAGTCTATCAGATACAATCCTATCTGTGGTCTGCATGAAGAATTTCACTGGCAACTCCCCAAACAGACAACCAAGGATTTAAAGGAAACCAATCAACAAATAATCAATTGCAGCCGGGAGAACTGAACCCAGTCCCAGAACCGAGCACAGACAGAATTAACTCCCTCACTGCCAAACACAAAGAAACAGCAACTCAGCTGTGAGAAGTCAGAATGTGCAACCGCGACGATCTTCGTGGCGATGCACACATGACAGTACCCCCCCTTCTACGAGGGGCCTCCGGACCCTCATGGCCAGGTCTGCCCGGGTGAGTTCTGTGGAAGGTCCGAACCAACCGATCTGCGTTAATGTCAGACGCAGGAACCCACGTCCTCTCCTCTGGACCATACCCCTTCCAATGCACCAAGTACTGAAGGGACCGGCGATTCAGACGTGAGTCAATGATCTTTGACACTTGAAACTCCAAGTTACCATTGACCACCACTGGAGGAGGAGGTAGAGGTGACGGTATGACTGGTGCCACGTACCTCTTAAGTAATGACTTGTGGAACACATTGTGGATTTTAAACGTAGGAGGGAGGTCCAGACGAAATGCCACAGGATTAATTATGGAACTGATCCTGTACGGCCCGATGAATCTGGGACCCAGTTTCCAGGAGGGAACTTTAAGTTTTATATTCCTGGTAGACAACCATACCAGATCGTTCACATTCAGATCTGGACCAGAAACTCTCCTCCTATCAGCCATACGTTTTATAACGGTTCCCCATAGCACTCAGATTATTCAATACACCTCTCCACACTGAAGCAAGTGACGACGAGAAACGCTCCTCCTCAGGAACCCCAGAAGGGCCCCCCCCATTGAAAGTACAAAACTGGGGATGAAAACCATATGCCCCAAAAAAACGGGGATTTACCAGTGGACTCGCTCCGCCTGTTGTTAAGAGCGAACTCTGCCAGAGGCAAGAAAGAAGACCAGTCCTCCTGGTTCTCTGAGACAAAACACCGAAGATAAGTCTCAAGGCTTTGATTCAGACGCTCTGTCTGACCATTGGTCTGCGGATGAAAAGCCGAGGAAAATGACAATTGCATCCCCCGACGTAAACAAAATGCCCTCCAAAATTTAGACACAAACTGAGACCCCCTATCTGACACCACATCAGAAGGCAACCCATGAAGTCTCACAATCTCCCCAATGAACACCTGTGCCAGAGTTTTAGCATTAGGGAGGGCAGGAAGAGCAATGAAATGTGCCATCTTACTGAACCTGTCAACAACCACCAGTATGACAGTTTTCCCTGACGACGGAGGAAGATCCGTAATGAAGTCCATAGACAAATGAGTCCATGGACGCTCCGGAAGTTTCAAGGGTAAGAGGGTCCCAGACGGACGGGTATGCGGGGTCTTAGAGCGAGCCAAACCCCCACAGGACGCGACAAAAGTTATAACATCTTTATTAACGTTAGGCCACCAAAACCGGCGAGAAAGGAGATCTAAAGTAGCCTTACTCCCTGGATGTCCTGCTAAAGCAGAATTATGATGTGCCTCAATAACCTTTTGTCTCAACTGATTTGGGACAAACAGTCTCCTGAAGGTCCTGCAGGGGCGTCCCCCTGAGCCTCTAATACCTCCTCCTCAAGCTCAGAACATACAGCCGACACTACCACCCCCTCCTGAAGGATAGGAATCGGGTCATCCGTTTTCCCGGCCCCTGGGAAACTGCGAGACAAGGCATCAGCCTTAACATTCTTAGACCCAGGGCGATATGTGACGACAAAATTAAACCTGGTAAAAAACAACGACCATCGAGCTTGTCGGGAAATTCAGACGCTTAGCAGATTCCAAATACAGCAGGTTTTTGGATCAGTAATGACGGTAACCGGTGGACTGCCCCCTCCAAAAAGTGACGCCATTCTTCAAAAGCCAACTTAATGGCCAAAAGTTCCCTATTGCCGATATCATAATTCCTTTCGGCGGACGACAACTTCTTAGAAAAGAAAGCGCACGGATGCCATTTACCAGGGGACGGACCCTGGGACAATATTGCACCCACCCCTACGTCAGACGCGTCCACCTCCACAATGAACGGCTGTGATGCATCTGGTTGGATGAGAACGGGTGCCGAAGCAAAACATTTTTTCAAAGAGGAAAAAGCTTGGCAAGCTTTGTCCGACCAATTAGAAAAATCCGTCCCTTTTCTTGTCATGTCAGTGAGAGGTTTGACAACAGATGAGAAATTACAAATAAATTTCCGGTAGTAGTTAGCAAACCCCAGAAAACGCTGCAGAGCCTTAAGATCCTGTGGCTGACCCCATTCAAGCACTGCTCTCACTTTTTCAGGGTCCATACGGAAACCGGAGGCTGACACCAAGAAACCCAAAAACTGAAGTTCCTGTACAGCAAATACACACTTTTCCAGTTTGGCGTATAGTTTATTGTCTCGCAAGATCTGCAACACCTGTCTCACATGCTCCTGGTGAGACACAAGATCTGGCGAGTAAATTAAAATGTCATCCAAATATACGACCACAAACAGCCCCACAAGGTGACGAAAAATGTCATTAACAAAATGTTGGAATACTGCTGGTGCAGTAGTCAGACCAAAAGGCATGACAAGGTTCTCATAATGTCCCTCCGGCGTGTTAAACGCCGTTTTCCACTCATCCCCCTCTTTTATCCTAATCAAATTATACGCCCCCCTGAGATCCAATTTAGAGAACCATTTGGCGCCCACAATTTGATTGAAGAGATCAGGAATAAGAGGGAGAGGATACGGATCTCGAACAGTAATCCGATTAAGTTCGCGGAAATCCAAGCAAGGGCGTAGGCCTCCATCTTTTTTCTTCACAAAGAAGAACCCCGCGGCCACTGGGGAAGATGAAGGTCTAATATGCCCTTTGGCCAGACTTTCCGAAATATAATCTTTCATAGCCTGCCTCTCAGGACCAGAAAGGTTATACAACCTAGCTTTAGGCAACTTAGCATCAGGAAGGAGATTAATAGAGCAGTCATACACGCGATGAGGAGGCAACTCCTGACACCCCTCCTCAGAGAACACATCCCCAAAGTCCTCCAAAAAAGGAGGCAATGTACTAGGCACGACCGCACTGATGACTGTGTTCATGCAGTTACTTTTGCAAAACTCACCCCATTGGCTTATCTCTCTGGACTGCCAATTAATCACAGGGTTATGTTTAACCAACCAAGGAAGTCCCAACACAATGGGAGTAGGTAGACCCTCCAACACATAACAAGATAATTGTTCCCTATGTATCGCCCCTACCCGAATATCAATGTTATGGACCTCATGAACAAAGCTACCTTGGCCGAGAGGCCTGGCGTCAATGGAGAATATAGGGATCGGTTTGGCCAATACACTCAGAGGCATACCTTGAGCCTGAGCAAACTGAGCGTCAACCAGATTAGCCCCGGACCCACTATCAAGAAGAACAGAAAATCTCTCCACTCTCGTACCAACCACCATCTCCACTGGTACAAGGAACTGAGAAGAACTAGCGGACGAAATACATACTCCCAGGTTGTCGTCCACCACACAACCTGGGATTAACAGTTTTCCGGCAACTTTTTGCTCAACAAGGCACGGGATGGACATCCCCCAACAAAATGTCCCTCTTTCCCGCAGAAGAAACACCTTCTAGTCCTGCTGCGTACCACCAATCCCCTCCTACGAAATGATGTCCCTCCCATCTGCATAGGCTCCTCTGAACAGACAAGGGGAACCTCAACATAAGGGACTTTTGTAGTAGGTGGAGCAACTACTGGGGGCGGAGTTACCTCACCCCTCTCCCGAAGCCGTCTATCAGTACGGATAGCTAGGGCCATAGCAGCCTCCAGTGATGGAGGAGAATCATACTGAGCCAAAACGTCCTTTAATTTGTCAGAAAGCCCATGACAAAACTGACTCCTAAGAGCTGGGTCATTCCACTGAGTATCTGTGGCCCATCTACGGAACTCAGAAGCAAATTCCTCCGCCGGACGATCTCCCTGCTGTATCTTACGTAATTTTGTCTCAGCAAGAGAGACCCGATCTGGGTCATCATATACCAAACCCAGGGCAGTAAAAAATCGATCTACAGACTGTAGAGCCGGGGATCCCGGAGGAAGGGAGAATGCCCAGGATTGAGGGTCCCCTTGTAGGAGCGAGATAACAATTCCCACTCTCTGCTCTTCACTCCCTGATGATCGAGGCGAAGCCGAAAATACAATTTACATGCTTCCCGGAAGGTGAAAAATTTGTCTCGCCCACCAGTGAACCTGTCCGGGAGAGCTACTTTAGGTTCAAATCTGGTTTGCTCCGAGGGAGACAAAACTTTGGACTTAATGTCCGTCAGCTCCATGGATAATCCCTGCAACTGCAGAGCCAGCTGGGCTACTGGATCCATGGCAACTGGGGATAATTTTTAATGGCCAGTGAAAATGTCACGCGGTCTTATGATATGTGTACGATGTCAGTAAACTATTCTTAAAAGAACAACACTCTATACAACATATAGATTAGCAACATCAGCATGTAAATATAGAATAGATTTACCTGACACGATATCCGTTGAACTCAGGGTTAATCTTGAGGACTTGATACACTGTCACAGGAAAGAGAAGGACCGGGGGTCTAACCTGACCCTAAACTGGGGTCCTAACTAATCCCTCACCTTGGAGGTACTGATAATGGTTCAGAGGTCCAAGTCTCCAGCCTAACCCTGTCTCCTATCAGTCCCTGAACCCTGTAATCAGTCCTAAGAAGGATTCTGATTACCACCAAAGGGATATGGGCTGATCTCTGCTAAATACACAGATTAGACATATAAGACAGACTGGAGAAAACACAGACTTGCATACACACTCAAACACAGAAGGAACATAAATGATCTGGGATATTAAACTCTAAGCAAGGTGAGCTTAAAACAACTAAGGAGCTCTTTAACTTAAGTCTATACAGATACAATCCTATCTGTGGTCTGCATGAAGAATTTCACTGGCAACTCCCCAAACAGACAACCAAGGATTTAAAGGAAACCAATCAACAAATAATCAATTGCAGCCGGGAGAAACTGAACCCAGTCCCAGAACCGAGCACAGACAGAATTAACTCCCTCACTGCCAAACACAAAGAAACAGCAACTCAGCTGTGAGAAGTCAGAATGTGCAACCGCGACGATCTTCGTGGCGATGCACACATGACACAAATCATAACAGAATCACGGCCATACTGTAATTCAAGGGTACTCAAAAGAAGGAAAGAATAGTTTAAAAAAAAGAGGGTGGTTTTAGAGTCTTTTGTATATTTTTTCCTCTTGGGGCCGTTGGAGGATTTTTTTTTTTCTTCCATGGAGATTGTGCAGTTGTCGGGTCGTGTTGAGCGACTCGCTACTGGAGTTCGGGGAATTTCTGCCTATTTTCACTCAGTTTTCTGATGTGGAACCTAGAATTCCTCTAACTGATGTATTTTCTGGGGATCGGTCTAGGTTTTTGAACTTTAAGAATAATTGTAAGTTGTTTTTTGCCTTGAAACCTAAGTTCTCGGGGAACTTTCTGATCATAGTCCAGTTATGGTGAACATTGGATATGGGTCATAGAAAGGAATAGTTAAGGAAGGATGGAAAATACATCCTGTTTGGATACAACACCTCAATGTTCAAGGGATTGGGAAAGAGTTAGAAGAATTTTTTATTCATAATGATGGGAGTACAGATAAATTGGTGGAATGGGAGGCGATGAAGGCCTTTCTTAGAGGGCTGTTATTTAGAGACATCTGTAGGCGTAAAACACAAACTAAACAAGAGGAAATTGAAAAATTGGAAGCACTGGGGAGAGCGGAGGAAGATGCTATATGTAATGATACACCTGAAACACAGCGGGGCTTGAGGGAAGCTCAGGAACAGATTAACAATGTCTTACTAGGTAAAATGGATAGAAGACAAGCGTTCCAAAAAGGTTTTACGCTGAAGGGGAGAAAGTGGGACATCTTTTTTCTGTTATCGCCTCGGCACAAAGAAGTAATTCATTTATTTATAATATGGTAAATGACAAAGGGAAGAAGGTAAATGATTAAGAGGGGATATTGCATATTTTTAGTGACTTTTATAGAACCTTATACTTATCAGGGGAAAATATTGGGAAAGATGAGGTAGACAAATTCTTGGGGTTGGGGTCGCTCCCTAAGTTAAGTAAAGAAAATAAGGATATGCTGGACTCTCCCATAACTGTAGAAGAAATGGAGATTGCGCTGCATGGCATGGCCAATGAGAAATCCCCTGGGTCAGACGGTTTACCATTAGAAATTTATAAACAATTTGCAGAACTGTTGCTACCGAAATAGTTGACAGTATTTGAAGAAGCTAAAGAGAAAAAATTGCTGCCGGCCTCTATGAGAGAAGCGATGATAGTAGTGATTCCAAAGGAGGAAAAAGACCCCAGAATACCCGAATCATATAGACCAATTTCACTATTAACAGTGGATATTAAAATATTGGCCAATGTATTAGCTAATCGGCTGACCGGGGTCATTTCTTCTCTGATACATCCAGATCAGGCGGGATTCATGCCTAATAGATCTACAGCGGGTAATATAAGGAGGCTATACCTTAATCTTCAAATGCAAGCGGATAATTCGGGTCGCAGAGTAATTGCCTCACTAGACGCCCAAAAGGCGTTCGACAGTGTGCAATGGGAATACCTATGGAGTTATGCAAAAACTTGGGTTTGGACCGAGATTTATAGAATGGGTGCAACTACTTTACTCGCAACCCACTGCTAAGGTCAGAGTTAACGGAGCGATTTCCTCATCCTTTTCTTTGAACAGAGGAACCAGACAGGGATGTCCGCTGTCGCCACTCCTCTTTGCCATAGCAATCGAACCATTAGCTGCAGCTATTAGGGGAATTGGAGAATTCAAGGATTCAAGCATGGGGGTATAGAGGAAAAAGTTGCTCTGTATGCAGATGATCTGTTATTATTCCTGGGGGATCCGTCTGAGTCGTTGAGCTGTGCCATGCAGACAATCGAAAGATTTGGGGCCATATCTGGGCTGAGGAGTAACTGATCCGAATCAGTTTTGTTTAAAGTGGATAGGGAGGTGGAGTGGATGGACAGAGATATCGAAGTCAACAAATTACAGTGTAAAGAGACCTTTAAATATCTGGGGATACAGATTTCCTTGCCGATTTCAAAGTACCTTAATATTAAATTTGATTCCATTACTTCAGAAACTTAAAATCAAAATAGAGATATGCATATAAATTGCATTTAACGGTGGTAGGAAGATAAATCTTTTTAAAATGATCCTGATGCCTAAATTGTTATATATTTTGCACAATGCGCCTATGTGAATTTCTAAAAAAAAGATTTGGGTCCTTGAATGTGATGATTAGAGCGCTGGTATGTAGGAAGAAACCGGCAAGAATAAAGTTGGAAATTCTTCAGAGACCCAAAGATGAAGGGGGAATGGCATTGCCAAACCCAGAAATTTATTATCTAGCCGCTCAGAGTCAGCACTTTAGAGGATGGTCAAAGTCTGGATCTGGTGATTCTGTTAAAAGAATGTTAGAACATTGCATGGGGGATAGGCCGATACTAGAGGGATTGGAAGGAGGTAACGTTAAAAGACGGGGGGGAAATGCCCACGCTAGAACTCATAGACAAAATCTGGAGCACAATAAAAAAAAAGTGAGAGGAGTAACGGGACTAACTAAATTTACACCCATATGGAATAATAACCAAAAGAATGTCCAACAACATATTATGCACATACCAAAGGGACCTTCACCATATAGGGAATTCCAAGGGGTGCATGAATAAATAGGGGTGTGTAACCATACAATATTTGAGACATATACCTTACTCCTCTTTCTGTCCATTCCCGTATGGTACCTATTTTCTTTATCTCTGGCAGATTACTATTATTCCATATGATTGCCACAATTAGGATACAAAGTATCCAAAGCACACCACTCACTAAGAGACATATATGAAAATAGTATAAAATTTATTGAAATCACAGTGACATAACATATTAAATATGAACATACAGAGGAAAGGAATAACCTTAATAGCCCTTAAACCCACATTTAGGCCAATAGTAACACCCGTAGAGCAATGCCCCCTTATTATCACAGGTGCATCGGATCATATAATGAACGGCCGGCGTTCCTGACGCGCATGGCACCACCGCCCCCAGGTCTCAACACTCACCGCATCCGGCACTCGGTCTCGGCGTGCGGGGAGGAAATCCCCCGTGACGTCACATCCGCTCATCAAGACCACAAGAGGCCTTAGGCAGAGAATGAGTGAGCTGAGTGTAGTGCGCATGCGCGTCGCCATATTGTTGAGGCCTTTGTATCCAAATCATGCCACCAATGAGGCTATATTGATACCAGGGGGATATACCTTATAGCGCATAACATAAATCATCGGTAAGGGGTGAATGAGAATGTACATAAAAGTCCCTACCCAATATGTGGGGTAGTGTTGTGAATGGGTTTGAGATGAGTTCTGAGCAGAGACTCCCTCTGGTGGTTACAAGCGGTACTGGTCTGTTCAGTGAAGATTGTGAGGACTGGGAATCAGGTGTTACTGACTGGTCTTATATAAGGGAGTCACCTTCCCATCAGGGTTGCCGGTGATCAATTGTTCTGGTCTGAATCCTTCATTCCTGTTTCCCTTGCAGCCTGCTGTGTCGTGTCTGCATCTCCTGCTAACAGATAAGACATTTTCTTCTTTTTGTTTTTGTACTATATTTTTGCATTTTGTCCTGCACTTCTTTGGGGGCCTTCTGGGTCCTGTTGTGAATGGGTTTGAGATGAGTTCTGAGCAGAGGCTCCCTCTGGTGGTTACAAGCGGTACTAGTGAGGATTGTGAGGACTGGGAATCAGGTGTTACTGATTGGTCTTATATAAGGGAGTCATTTTCCCATCAGGGTTGCCGGTGATCAATTGTTCTGGTCTGAATCCTTCTTTCCAGTTTCCCTTGTAGCCTGCTGTGTCGTGTCTGCATCTCCTGCTATCAGATAAGACAATTTCTTATTTTGTGTTTTTGCTATATTTTTGCATTTTGTCCTGCACTTCTGTGGGGCCTTCAGGGTCCCCTCCGGGGGCTTTTGCCCTCTCAGTTTAGTCCAGCCACTGTGTTTTGTACTTTTGCTTTTTCCAGTTTTTTTTCAGTGGCTGCTGTTTTGTTTTTGTTACACCAGAGAACTAATTTAGGTGGTAGAGGTCGTGTGATCTCAGGTGATTTTGAAATTAGTAGAGTTGGTGTTTTTTCAGGGTTTTCTGAGATTGCAGTAAGTACCCTTCCTATCCTTTTCTATTTAGATAGTTTGGGCCCCAGCGTTTGCTCATACTATTTTCTTTCTGTGTCAGTATTTCCTCTTGTCTAACCGCCATTACATGTTTGGGGGCTTTCTATTATCTTTGGGGTTCTGCTCCGGGGCAGATAGCTTTCCTATTTCTATCTTTAGGTGTAGTTAGTTTCTCAGGCTGTGACGAGGCGTCTAGGACCAACGTAGGAACGCTCCACAGCTGCCTCTAGTTGCGGTGGTTAGTCAGGGTACTGCAATCTCATAGATTCCAACTGCTCTGGTGTATTTCCTTTTTTACCTGCACTCCTCAACTACCGTAACATAACAGTATCACCGGCCATAAAAATTGTATGGTACTCACAGAAGGGAAAAAATATTTTGAAGGAAGAAAAGTTGTCAGAGATATTTTTCTGTTTGTTGCATTTTTTTTTTTTTCCCTCTGTATCTCTGGGTGCTGGGGAGGATCTTTTCTCCCAATGGAGTTTGCACAGTTGTCTGGCCGTGTGGATCAGCTTGCCACTGAGGTTCAGAGTATTGCTGCATATCTTGCTAGGTTGCCTGTTGTGGAACCTAGGATCCCCATGCCAGATTTGTTTTTAGGGGATCGAGCTAAGTTTCAGAATTTCAAAAATAATTGTAAATTGTTTCTTGCCTTAAAATCTAAGTCCTCAGGAAACGCAGCGCAGCAGGTTCAAATTATCATCTCTCTCCTGCGCGGCGATCCTCAGGATTGGGCTTTTTCCCTGATACCTGGGGATCCTGTTTTGAGTGATGTTGATGCATTTTTTCAGGCTTTGGGGTTATTGTACGATGAGCCTAATGTCACTGATCAAGCTGAAAAAGCCTTGTTGGCATTAAATCAGGGGCTTGATGACGCTGAGTTATACTGTCAGAGATTCCGTAGGTGGGCAGTCCTGACCAAATGGAATGACGACGCTTTGGCGGCCCTTTTCCGGAAGGGTCTGTCGGATAATGTAAAGGATGTTATGGTGGGATTCCCTGTCCCCTCTGGTCTCAATGATTCTATGTCATTAGCGATTCAAATTGACAGACGTTTGCGTGAGCGGAGAGGTATGCGTGGAGTGGTGTTGCCTTGTGAGCCAGCTGCTGAGCCCATGCAGTGTGATGGAGTGGTGTCTGGGGCACAGCGTCATGAGTTTCGAAAGCGCAATGGGTTATGTTTCTACTGTGGTGATGCCTCTCATGCTATTTCGGTCTGCCCTAAGCGGGGAAGACATTTTGCACGCTCAGTTGTCTTGGGTAGTGTTCAGACTAAGTTTTTGTTAACTGTCACTCTGATATGCTCTCTGTCCTCATTTTCTGCTCAGGCTTTCGTTGATTCTGGAGCAGCTATTAACCTGATGGATTATGATTTTGCTAAACGTTGTGGTTTCCCTTGATACCCCTACAGAAGTCTATTCCTTTACTGGGGATCGATTCTACCCCTTTGGCTGAGAATAAACCCCAGTTTTCTACTCAGGTGATAATGAGGGTTGAACCTGATCACCAGGAGTGCTGCAAATTTTTGGTTCTATATAATCTGCATGACATTATAGTGCTGGGTTTCCCTTGGTTACAGTCTCATAATCCTGTTTTGGATTGGAAATCTGTGTCTGTAACCAGTTGGGGCTGCCAATGTGTTAATACCAACACTCCTGTTTTTTCTGCCTCCCCCCAGGCTGAGGATGTTCCTGACTTTTTGTTTGATTTTTCTGATGTGTTTAGCGAAAGTAAATCTGCATCCTTACCTCCCCATAGGAGCTATGACTGCGCTATTGAATTAGTGCCAGGTAGTAAATTCCCTAAAGGTCGCCTTTTTAACTTGTCTGTACCTGAACATGACGCTATGCGGTCTTATATCAAGGAATCATTGGAGAAGGGTCATATCAGACCATCCTCTTCACCCTTAGGTACCGGTTTTTTCTTTGTGGCCAAAAAAGATGGTTCATTAAGACCGTGTATTGATTATCGTCTCTTGAACAATATTACTGTGAAATATCAATACCCGTTACCCTTGATTTCTGACCTGTTTTCCAGGGTGAAAAACGCTACTTGGTTTACCAAGCTTGACCTCAGGGGGCGTATAACCTTATTCGCATTAAGCACGGGGATGAATGGATGACGGCATTTAAACCCCTGAAGGGCATTTTGAGTACCTTGTGATGCCCTTTGGGCTCACTAATGCTCCTTCCGTCTTCCAGTCTTCATGAATGACATTTTCAGGGATTTTGTGGACAAGTTTCTGATTGTTTATTTGGATGATATCTTGATTTTTTCTAATGACTGGGACTCTCATGTGAAACATGTTCGAACTGTACTCCAGATTTTGAGAGAGAATGCTCTGTATGTGAAGGGATCAAAGTGTCTTTTTGGCGTACAGAAGATCTCATTTCTGGGATTCATTTTGTCCCCATCTGTTATTGAAATGGACCCGGTCAAGGTTCAGGCCATCTGTGATTGGGTCCAACCTACTTCATTAAAGGCTCTTCAGAGATTTTTGGGTTTTGCCAATTTTTATCGTAAATTTATTGGTAATTTCTCGGTTATTGTTAAACCATTAACTGATTTGACCAGAAAGGGTTCTGATGTGGTGAATTGGCCTCCTGAGGCAGTCTCTGCGTTTCAGAAACTTAAGCAGAGATTCACTTCTGCTCCTGTTCTACGGCAGCCTGATGTTTCTCTGCCATTTCAGGTGGAGGTTGATGCCTCTGAAATTGGGGCAGGTGCCGTTTTGTCCCAAAAAGATCCAGAGACCTCTAAAAGTAACCCTTGTGCCTTTTTCTCTCGAAAATTTTCTCCTACTGAACGTAATTATGACGTGGGTAATCGGGAGTTATTGGCCATGAAGTGGGCTTTTGAAGAGTGGAGACATTGGCTGGAGGGAGCCAAACATCAGGTGGTGGTCCTTACGGACCATAAGAATCTGGTCTATCTGGAATCTGCCAAGCGACTCAATCCTAGACAGGCCAGGTGGGCCTTGTTTTTCACACGTTTTAATTTTGTGGTTTCCTTTCTTCCTGGCACTAAGAATGTTAAGGCGGATGCCCTCTCGAGGAGTTTCCTTGCGGACTCTCCTGAGCTATCTGATCCCTCTGTTATTTTGAAGGAGGGTGTAGTTCTTTCCGCCATCTCGCCCAATTTGAGACTTGCTCTGGAGGGGTGTCAGGAGGATAGGCCCGAGCGCTGCCCTGTTGGAAAATTGTTTGTCCCGGACCAATGGAAAAAGAGTGTGATGTCTGAGATTCATTGTTCCGCATTGGCTGGGCATCCCGGAATTTTTGGTACCAGAGACTTGGTTAGTCGGTCCTTTTGGTGGCCTACCTTGTCTCGCGATGTCAGGGAATTTGTGCAGTCCTGCGGGACTTGCTCTCGCTCCAAGCCTTGCTCTCGCTCTAGTGGTTTGTTGATGCCATTGCCTGTGCCCAAGAGACCATGGACCCATATCTCTATGGATTTCATTTCCGATCTTCCTGTTTTCAGAGAATGACCACCATCTGGGTAATTTGTGATAGGTTTTCCAAAATGATACATCTTGTGCCATTACCTAAGTTGCCTTCCTCCTCTGAATTGGTGCCGTTGTTCCTTCAGCACGTGGTTCGTTTACACGGCATTCCTGAGAACATTGTGTCTGACAGAGGAGTCCAGTTTGTTTCCAGATTTTGGAGGACTTTTTGTTCTAAACTGGGTGTTCAATTGTCTTTCTCCTCGGCATTTCATCCTCAGACCAATGGTCAAACTGAGAGAACAAACCAGACATTGGAGACTTATCTAAGATGCTTTGTGTCTGCTGATCAGGATGACTGGGTCTCTTTTTTGCCTTTGGCTGAGTTTGCTCTTAATAATAGGGCTAGCTCTGCCACTTTGATGTCTCCGTTTTTCTGTAATTCTGGGTTTCACCCTCGATTTTCTTCAGGACAGACGGAGGCTTCTGTCTGTCCAGGTGTTGACTCTGTTGTTGAGCGTATGCAGCAGATTTGGGACCAGGTAGTGGAGAGGTTGTCCCTCTCTCAGGAGAAGGCCCAGCGGTTTGCTAACCGGCATAGGACTGATGGTCCTCGGTTTAAAGTGGGGGACTTGGTCTGGTTGTCCTCAAAGAATATTCCTATGAGAGTAGCATCTCCTAAATTTAAGCCTAGGTTCATTGGACCTTATAAGATCATGGAGATTATTAATCCTGTTTCTTTTCGTTTGCTTCTTCCAGGGACATTTAAGATCCATAACGTGTTCCACAAGTCCTTGTTGAAGAGGTTTGTTGAGCTATTGGTTCCTGCTGCTGTGCCTCCTGACCCTGTTTTGGTTGAGGGCAATCTGGAGTATGTGGTTGAGAAAATATTGGATTCTCGTTTTTCTAGACGAAGACTCCAGTATTTGGTTAAATGGAGAGGTTATGGTCAGGAAGACAATTCTTGGGTGTTTGCTTCGGACATCCATGCTAGGAGACTTATCCGTGCGTATCATAGAACTCATCCTGACCGACCTGGTTGCTCAAATGAGGGTTCGGTGACCCCTCCTCAAGGGGGGGGTACTGTTGTGAATGGGTTTGAGATGAGTTCTGAGCAGAGGCTCCCTCTGGTGGTTACAAGCGGTACTAGTGAGGATTGTGAGGACTGGAATCAGGTGTTACTGATTGGTCTTATATAAGGGAGTCATTTTCCCATCAGGGTTGCCGGTGATCAATTGTTCTGGTCTGAATCCTTCTTTCCAGTTTCCCTTGTAACCTGCTGTGTCGTGTCTGCATCTCCTGCTATCAGATAAGACAATTTCTTATTTTGTGTTTTTGCTATATTTTTGCATTTTGTCCTGCACTTCTGTGGGGGCCTTCAGGGTCCCCTCCGGGGGCTTTTGCCCTCTCAGTTTAGTCCAGCCACTGTGTTTTGTACTTTTGCTTTTTCCAGTTTTTTTTCAGTGGCTGCTGTTTTGTTTTTGTTACACCAGAGAACTAATTTAGGTGGTAGAGGTCGTGTGATCTCAGGTGATTTTGAAATTAGTAGAGTTGGTGTTTTTTCAGGGTTTTCTGAGATTGCAGTAAGTACCCTTCCTATCCTTTTCTATTTAGATAGTTTGGGCCCCAGCGTTTGCTCATACTATTTTCTTTCTGTGTCAGTATTTCCTCTTGTCTAACCGCCATTACATGTTTGGGGGCTTTATATTATCTTTGGGGTTCTGCTCCGGGGCAGATAGCTTTCCTATTTCTATCTTTAGGTGTAGTTAGTTTCTCAGGCTGTGACGAGGCGTCTAGGACCAACGTAGGAACGCTCCACGGCTGCCTCTAGTTGCGGTGGTTAGTCAGGGTACTGCTGTAATACTATTGTAGGAACTCGAGGATTCTGATAGCGTGGGGCAATGAACAATCAGAGACGGGTTTCTTTGAATGCAAATAATGTATTTGTGAAACAGCAAAACACCCAAAAACAATATTCAAACAACCCGTAGTGACATGCAATGAGTCCATATATATATACACAAGTCCAGTTATATGAATCCGGATATATAAGTCTTTGAACCTCTATAGCGAGGGTGGTAAAGTTCTTACGACGGAGTCCTCACACAAATGTGACCACAAGGTAAGTCTGATGCACAGATAACGTGGCTGGATTTACACACTGCTGGTGTGTGAAGAGTCAGATCCAGGTATGCAGAAAACACAGGGAGGTCCAGGAACAAGTTAATCTCAGTTGTGGCTTAATTCAGTGAAGTCCAACAACAAGTTCATATGTCAGTAAGGTTCCAGTAATAGTTCCAACAGCTCTCACCAGAGGTAATGCACAAAGGGTTAAACAGCAACAGTTCAGAAACACAGTTCTTATCAGATGGAGTGAACCAAGGGTTAAATTCCCAAGTCAACAGTTTAGTGATAACACAGTACTTTGTGCAACTTACATATGCAGAGAATGTCCAGAGCCATGGGTAGAAACTGCTGTGGCTGAGAAACACCTGAAGATAAGGCTATGCACTTTCCTGGTAAATACACAAAAGATCTGTGAGGAACAAAGCAGCTGGGTTGCAGGGAAACGGAAGCAGAATATTCCAGCAGTGAAACCAACACCTGAGCCAGGCTTTAAACAAACGAACAGGAAGTAGGGCACACAGAACAGCAAACTCCATTTTAACAAAGGGCAAAATCATTGACAAAGTTACCTAGAAAACCCGGAATACTGACATTACTCCCCCCCTAAAGACGGCCTCCGGACGGTCCTGGACCAGGCCTGTCCGGGTATCTCCGATGAAACTGAGCAATCTTCAGAGGCGCATTGATGTTACTTACTGGTTCCCAAGAATCATTTTCAGGAGAGTAACCTTGCCATCTAACTAGATACTGAAGCCGGTTTCTATGAAGTCTCGAATTAACAATATCCTGTACCACGAATTGTTCTTCGCCATCAACCAACACTGGTGGAGGGGGAGGTACGATACGTCCCTGAAACGTGTTAGGAGAGACTGGTTTTAATAAGGAAACATGAAATACTGGGTGTACCTTTAAAGTCCGTGGTAGCTTCAACCGACAGGCAACAGAGCTCACAATCCCAGTGATCTTGAATGGACCGATGAATTTCTGTCCCAGTTTCTGCGAAGGAACACCCAATTTTAGATTCTTGGTGGACAACCAAACTGAGTCTCCTACCTTATACATAGGTGCTGGTTTCCGGAATCTATCGGCCGACTTCTTGTAACGCTCCTGTGCTGTGGTCAGGGAGTCCTTCAAAACTTCAAGATTACGTTGCAACGCCGTCACTCTGTCTTCAACCGCTGGTACCGAAATCGTAACCGGAGACCTAGGCAAAATACTTGGATGATAACCCAGGTTGGCAAAAAAAGGCGTTACCTTCGTGGAACTGCTTTGGGAGTTGTTGTACGAAAATTCCGCTAGAGGAAGTAGCTTCACCCAATCGTCCTGCAAATGACTGACGTAACAGCGTAGATATTGCTCCAAGGTTTGATTTGTCCGTTCGGTCTGCCCGTTGGTCTGAGGATGGTATGCAGAAGACAAGCAAACATTAATGTGGAGCGCAGAACAAAATCCTTTCCAAAATCTAGAGGTAAATTGTATTCCCCGGTCAGAAATGATGTCATCTGGTACCCCATGCAGCCGGAAAATGTTCTGGATAACTAGATCTACTGTCTCTGTAGCTGAGGGAAGACCAGCACACGGAATGAAATGAGCAGCTTTCGTTAAACGATCTACTACCACCAAAATAGTATTTTTACCACCAGAGGTGGGTAACTCCACAATAAAGTCCATCGAAATAGACCCCCAAGGGCGAGACGGTACAGGTAGCGGTTTAAGAAGACCAGTAGGTGAAACGCGAGGAACCTTGTACCGGGCACAAACTTCACAAGAGCGGACATAGTCATTCACATCCTTCAAGCAGGTAGGCCACCAAAAAAAACGAGTTAACAATTCCTGCGTCTTCTGTACCCCCCTATGACCAGCCAATTTAGAGTCGTGGACCAATTTGAGAACTCGAAGTCTTACAGCCTCTGGGACATAAATACATCGATCTCTAAGCCACACACCATTCCGAAGGACAAGATTCACATTGTCAGGTGGAGCTGCAAGAAATACGTCACCGTCATAGGCCAGCTTGATCTCCTGCCACAAGTCCCGGTTCCGGAGCACTCCAACGAAATTGGCCTCCGACAAGATGGTCTTCGACGGGGTCCCAGGCACGGAATCCACGGTATGGATTCGGGATAATGCGTCAGCTTTCCCATTACGTGAACCTGGGCGGTACGAAATAATAAAATTAAACTGGTTCAAGAACAAACTCCACCTAGCTTGTCGAGGAGAAAGACACCTGGCAGACTTAAGGAATTCCAAATTGCGATGATCCGTGAGTATTACTACCTGCTGAGTTGCCCCCTGCAAATGGTGTCTCCATTCCTTAAAGGCAGAAATAATTGCCAAAAGTTCCTTATCTGCCACATCATAGTTAAGTTCTGCAGAAGATAACCTACGAGAGAAGAAGGCACACGGGTGCAGCAAACCTTTGTCTCCGGTACGTTGTGAGAGGATAGCTCCCAATGCACAGTCAGACGCGTCCACCTCCACGATAAAAGGCTGTGCAGGATCCGGATGCATCAATATTGGAGCCGTGGTAAAACAACCCTTCAGGCGATCAAAGGCTTCCTGAGCTTGCGAAGACCATTCAAACTTCTTCCCCTTCTTGGTGAGGAGAGTGATGGGACGGACAATTTCTGAAAAATTTCGGATAAACCGTCTATAAAAGTTAGCAAAGCCAATGAATCGTTGTACCTCCTTAATGTTTCCTGGTACCGGCCAGTCCAAGATTGCCTGGATCTTGCTGGACTCCATATTCAATCCCTGAGGCGAGATAACATAGCCTAAAAATTGAATTTCAGAACAATGGAACTCACACTTTTCGAGTTTGATGTACAAATGATTATCTCTCAAACGTCTAAGTACGGTCTTGACATGTTCCTGATGTTCCTGTAAGGAGTCAGAAAAGATTAAGATGTCATCAAGGTAAATTACCACATATTGGTCCAATAAATCCCTGAAAATGTCGTTGGCTAAATGTTGAAAAGCAGCAGGAGCGTTACAGAGTCCGAATGGCATCACCAAATATTCAAAATGTCCATACCGGCATCTAAAAGCTGTCTTCCATTCGTCTCCGGGCCGTATACGGAGTAAATTATATGCCCCACGAAGATCTAATTTGGTAAATACTTTGGCCTGGCGAACTCTTTCCAACAATTCTGGAATTAGGGGCAACGGGTACCTGTTACGAATGGTTACCTTATTTAACTCCCGGTAGTCAATGCAGGGTCTTAGAGTACCATCCTTCTTCTTTACAAAGAATATTGGAGCTCCCGCTGGTGAAGAAGATGGTCGGATAAACCCCTTGGCTAAATTCTCATCTATATACTCTCGTAAAGATTTTAATTCCGGAGCCGCCAACGGGTAAACATGGCCGAAAGGAATCGCTGCTCCAGGAAGCAATTCTATGGGGCAGTCATACGGTCTATGTGGGGGAAGTTGATCTGCCTTCCTTTTATCACAAATGTCTGAGAATTCCTGATATATCAGAGGGAGAGTAGGTACCTGTATCACCTCTTCCAAGTTCTGGGTAACTGGAGCCGCTACAGTTGGACTGATGGTAGAACTGCACTTCGGGAGAAAGGTTATCTCCTTGGTTTCCCAATTGATGATTGGATTTTGTGACCGTAACCAGGGAATTCCTAAAATTACAGGAAAATGAGGAGAAGATATTAACATGAATGAAAGTGTTTCTTGATGGTCTGGTTCCATCTTACACTCCAGAGGCACTGTCTCCCGATCTACTGGTCCAGAAACTAATGGGGAACCATCCACCGTTTCCATAGTGATTGGTGAAGCTCTTAGTTGTGTCTTTATACCATGTTCCTTTGCAAAAGAAGAATCCATGAAATTCCCACCTGCTCCAGAGTCTATCATGGCAGAACTTGATATCCACTGTTCCTCCCACTGAATCTGTATAGGAAGAGAACAATGTGAATATTTCTCCCCTTGATCTTTAGGGGAAGTCGGCATCAGTATTGGGGGAAAAACCGCATCTAGATGTAGACTGGTTTCCGAAACTTCAGACTCAGCGTCTGTGTTATCATAATCCCCTACTACCGCCAACACCTTGTTTGGTCGCCTAGGACATTTAGGACAATTGATGAGGAAATGGTCCGATTGACCACAATAGAAACATAAGCGCTCACGGAGACGGTGTTCGCGGCGTTCATTATTCTCACGTCTCTGCAGTGAGTCCACCTGCATAGGCACCTCCTCAGCCTCTCGCGGGTTTTTGCCTGTGGTTTCCCTGGACGGAAGAGAGTAATTAGTAATGCGATTTACAGCGGCCCATTTTTCTTGTCTGCGTTCAGTTAAACGGATATCAATACGTACACAGTGCTGTATAAACAATTCAAACTCCTGTGGAGACTCTGAACGAGCTAGCTCATCCTTGATTGCATTTGACAAACCTTTTCTAAAGATTGGTAATAAAGCATTGTTTTCCCACTGGGTGTCCACCACTAACCTTTTAAATTCAGTAACATATTCTATGACTGACCGTTTCCCCTGGCGTAAGGAAAGCAAGGCAGATTCAGCGGTAGCACGGCGGTTGGGATCGTCGAACATTTGCGCCATGGCTGCCAGAAAATTGTCCAAATTATTTAGACGGGTATCATGACTTTCAACCATAGGATTTGCCCAAGCCAGTGCACGTGATGTCAACAACATAATAATACATAGAACCTTAGATCTATCAGACCAGTAGTAGGAGGCATGTACATCAAAAAATAATATACATTGATTAACAAACCCACGGAATTGACTTCGGTCACCATTAAAACGGAATGGAGGCAATTTGGGCATACTGGTGGATGAGGTAGGCTCAGTAGGTAAGGCCTCCAGGACTCCTAACCTAGAACGTAGATCTTGGAGAGCCTGACCAAACCCCTGTGCATTGTGGTTAACCCGAGACTCCAAGTCTCTAATTTGATTGAGTGCAGCCGCCACCTCCTGCTGCAAGGAGTTAACTATGGTGAACAATTTGTCTGCCCGTGTCTCCGTCATTGCCCCAGCAGAATCCTCTTTTTTAGGCTGGAATATCCTGTAATACTATTGTAGGAACTCGAGGATTCTGATAGCGTGGGGCAATGAACAATCAGAGACGGGTTTCTTTGAATGCAAATAATGTATTTGTGAAACAGCAAAACACCCAAAAACAATATTCAAACAACCCGTAGTGACATGCAATGAGTCCATATATATATACACAAGTCCAGTTATATGAATCCGGATATATAAGTCTTTGAACCTCTATAGCGAGGGTGGTAAAGTTCTTACGACGGAGTCCTCACACAAATGTGACCACAAGGTAAGTCTGATGCACAGATAACGTGGCTGGATTTACACACTGCTGGTGTGTGAAGAGTCAGATCCAGGTATGCAGAAAACACAGGGAGGTCCAGGAACAAGTTAATCTCAGTTGTGGCTTAATTCAGTGAAGTCCAACAACAAGTTCATATGTCAGTAAGGTTCCAGTAATAGTTCCAACAGCTCTCACCAGAGGTAATGCACAAAGGGTTAAACAGCAACAGTTCAGAAACACAGTTCTTATCAGATGGAGTGAACCAAGGGTTAAATTCCCAAGTCAACAGTTTAGTGATAACACAGTACTTTGTGCAACTTACATATGCAGAGAATGTCCAGAGCCATGGGTAGAAACTGCTGTGGCTGAGAAACACCTGAAGATAAGGCTATGCACTTTCCTGGTAAATACACAAAAGATCTGTGAGGAACAAAGCAGCTGGGTTGCAGGGAAACGGAAGCAGAATATTCCAGCAGTGAAACCAACACCTGAGCCAGGCTTTAAACAAACGAACAGGAAGTAGGGCACACAGAACAGCAAACTCCATTTTAACAAAGGGCAAAATCATTGACAAAGTTACCTAGAAAACCCGGAATACTGACAACTGCAATCTCATAGATTCCAACTGCTCTGGTGTATTTCCTTTTTTACCTGCACTCCTCAACTACCGTAACATAACAGGGTCCCCTTCGGGGGCTTTTGCCCTCTCAGTTTAGTTCAGCCACTGATGTTTGTACTTTTGCTTTTTCCAGTTTTTTCAGTGGCTGCTGTTTTGATTTTGTTACACCAGAGAACTAATTTAGGTGGTAGAGGTCGTGTGATCTCAGGTGATTTTGAAATTAGTAGAGTTGGTGCTTTTCAGGGTTTTCTGGGATTGCAGTAAGTACCCTTCCTATCCTTTTCTATTTAGTTAGTTTGGGCCCCAGCGTTTGCTCATACTATTTTCTTTCTGTGTCAGTATTTCTTCTTGTCTAACCGCCATTACTTGTTTGGGGGCTTTCTATTGTCTTTGGGGTTCTGCTCCGGGGCAGATAGCTTTCCTATTTCTATCTTTAGGTGTAGTTAGTTTCTCAGGCTGTGACGAGGCGTCTAGGACCAACGTAGGAACGCTCCACGGCTGCCTCTAGTTGTGGTTAGTCAGGGTACTGCAATCTCATAGATTCCAACTGCTCTGGTGTATTGCCTTTTTTACCTGCACTCCTCAGCTACCGAATCATAACAGTATCACCGGCCTAAAAATTGAAAATTGTATGGTACTCACAGAAGGGAAAAAATATTGTGAAAGAAAAAAGGTTCTCAGAGTTGTCAGAGATATTTTTCTATTTGTTGCATTTTTTTTTTCCCTCTGTATCTCTGGGTGCTGGGGAGGATCTTTTCTCTCAATGGAGTTTGCACAGCTGTCTGGCCGTGTGGATCAGCTTGCCACTGAGGTTCAGAGTATTGCTGCATATCTTGCTAGGTTGCTTGTTGTGGAACCTAGGATCCCCATGCCAGATTTGTTTTTGGGGGATCGAGCTAAGTTTCAGAATTTCAAAAATAATTGTAAATTCTTTTTTGCCTTAAAATCTAAGTCCTCAGGGAACGCAGCGCAGCAGGTTCAAATTATCATCTCTCTCCTGCGCGGCGATCCTCAGGATTGGGCTTTTTCCCTGACACCTGGGGATCCTGTTTTGAGTGATGTTGATGCATTTTTTCAGGCTTTGGGGTTATTGTACAATGAGCCTAATGTCACTGATCAAGCTGAAAAAGCCTTGTTGGCATTAAATCAGGGGCCTTATGACGCTGAGTTATACTGTCAGAGATTCCGTAGGTGGGCAGTCCTGACCAAATGGAATGACGACGCTTTGGCAGCCCTTTTCCGGAAGGGTCTGTCAGATAATGTAAGGGATGTTATGGTGGGATTCCCTGTCCCCTCTGGTCTCAATGATTCTATGTCATTAGCGATTCAAATTGACAGACGTTTGCGTGAGCGGAGAAGTATGCGTGGAATGGTGTTGCCTTGTGAACCAGCTTCTGAACCCATGCAGTGTGATAGAGTGGTGTCTGGGGCACAGCGTCATGAGTTTCGAAAGCGCAATGGGTTATGTTTCTACTGTGGTGATGCCTCTCATGCTATTTCAGTTTGCCCTAAGCGGGGAAGACGTTTTGCACGCTCAGTTGTCTTGGGTAGTGTTCAGACTAAGTTTTTATTAACTGTCACTCTGATATGCTCTCTGTCCTCATTTTCTGCTCAGGCTTTCGTTGATTCTGGAGCAGCTATTAACCTGATGGATTATGATTTTGCTAAACGTTGTGGGTTTCCCTTGATACCCCTACAGAAGTCTATTCCCCTACTGGGGATCGATTCTACCCCTTTGGCTGAGAATAAACCCCAGTTTTCTACTCAGGTGATAATGAGGGTTGAACCTGATCACCAGGAGTGCTGCAAATTTTTGGTTCTGTATAATCTGCATGACATTATCGTGCTGGGTTTCCCTTGGTTACAGTCTCATAATCCTGTTTTGGATTGGAAATCTGTGTCTGTAACCAGTTGGGGCTGCCAATGTGTTAATACCAACACTCCTGTTTTTTCTGCCTCCCCCCAGGCTCAGGATGTTCCTGACTTTTTGATTGATTTTTCTGATGTGTTTAGCGAAAGTAAATCTGCATCCTTGCCTCCCCATAGGAGCTATGACTGCGCTATTGAATTAGTGCCGGGTAGTAAATTCCCTAAAGGTCGCCTTTTTAACTTGTCTGTACCTGAACATGACGCTATGCGGTCTTATATCAAGGAATCATTGGAGAAGGGTCATATCAGACCATCCTCTTCACCCTTAGGTGCCAGTTTTTTCTTTGTGGCCAAAAAAGATGGTTCATTAAAGCCGTGTATTGATTATCGTCTCTTGAACAATATTACTGTGAAATATCAATACCTGTTACCCTTGATTTCTGACCTGTTTTCCAGGGTGAAAAACGCTACTTGGTTTACCAAGCTTGAGCTCAGGGGGGCGTATAACCTTATTCGCATTAAGCACGGGGATGAATGGAAGACGGCATTCAATACCCCTGAAGGGCATTTTGAGTACCTAGTGATGCCCTTTGGGCTCACTAATGCTCCTTCCGTCTTCCAGTCCTTCATGAATGACATTTTCAGGGATTTTGTGGACAAATTTCTGATTGTTTATTTGGATGATATCTTGATTTTTTCTAATGACTGGGACTCTCATGTGAAACATGTTCGAACTGTGTTCCAGATTTTGAGAGAGAATGCTCTGTATGTGAAGGGATCAAAGTGTCTTTTTGGCGTACAGAGGATCTCATTTCTGGGATTCATTTTGTCCCCATCTGTTATTGAAATGGACCCGGTCAAGGTTCAGGCCGTCTGTGATTGGGTCCAACCTACTTCATTAAAGGCTCTTCAGAGATTTTTGGGTTTTGCCAATTTTTATCGTAAATTTATTGGTAATTTCTCGGTTATTGTTAAACCATTAACTGATTTGACCAGAAAGGGTTCTGATGTGGTGAATTGGCCTCCTGAGGCAGTCTCTGCGTTTCAGGAACTTAAGCAGAGATTCACTTCTGCTCCTGTTCTACGGCAGCCTGATGTTTCTCTGCCATTTCAGGTGGAGGTTGATGCCTCTGAAATTGGGGCAGGTGCCGTTTTGTCCCAAAAATATCCAGAGACCTCTAAAAGACCTTTTAAAGGAACCCTTGTGCCTTTTTCTCTCGAAAATTTTCTCCTACTGAACGTAATTATGACGTGGGTAATCGGGAGTTATTGGCCATGAAGTGGGCTTTTGAAGAGTGGAGACATTGGCTGGAGGGAGCCAAACATCAGGTGGTGGTCCTTACGGACCATAAGAATCTGGTCTATCTGGAATCTGCCAAGCGACTCAATCCTAGACAGGCCAGGTGGGCCTTGTTTTTCACACGTTTTAATTTTGTGGTTTCCTTTCTTCCTGGCACTAAGAATGTTAAGGCGGATGCCCTCTCGAGGAGTTTCCTTGCGGACTCTCCTGAGTTATCTGATCCTTCTGTTATTTTGAAAGAGGGTGTAGTTCTTTCCGCCATCTCGCCCAATTTGAGACTTGCTCTGGAGGGGTGTCAGGAGGATAGGCCCGAGTGCTGCCCTGTTGGAAAATTGTTTGTCCCGGACCAGTGGAAAAAGAGTGTGATGTCTGAGATTCATTGTTCCGCATTGGCTGGGCATCCCGGAATTTTTGGTACCAGAGACTTGGTTAATCGGTCCTTTTGGTGGCCTACATTGTCTCGTGATGTCAGGGAATTTGTGCAGTCCTGCGGGACTTGCTCTCGCTCCAAGCCTTGCTCTCGCTGTAGTGGTTTGTTGATGCCATTGCCTGTGCCCAAGAGACCATGGACCCATATCTCTATGGATTTCATTTCCGACCTTCCTGTTTCTCAGAGAATGACCATCATCTGGGTAATTTGTGATAGGTTTTCCAAAATGATACATCTTGTGCCATTACCTAAATTGCCTTCCTCCTCTGAATTGGTGCCGTTGTTCCTTCAGCACGTGGTTCGTTTACACGGCATTCCTGAGAACATTGTGTCTGACAGAGGAGTCCAGTTTGTTTCCAGATTTTGGAGGACTTTTTGTTCTAAACTGGGTGTTCAATTGTCTTTCTCCTCGGCATTTCATCCTCAGACCAATGGTCAAACTGAGAGAACAAACCAGACATTGGAGACTTATCTTAGATGCTTTGTGTCTGCTGATCAGGATGACTGGGTCTCTTTTTTACCTTTGGCTGAGTTTGCTCTTAATAATAGGGCTAGCTCTGCCACTTTGATGTCTCCGTTTTTCTGTAATTCTGGGTTTCACCCTCGATTTTCTTCAGGACAGACGGAGGCTTCTGTCTGTCCAGGTGTTGACTCTGTTGTGGAGCGTATGCAACAGATTTGGGACCAGGTAGTGGAGAGGTTGTCCCTCTCTCAGGAGAAGGCCCAGCGGTTTGCTAACCGGCATAGGACTGATGGTCCTCGGTTTAAAGTGGGGGACTTGGTCTGGTTGTCCTCAAAGAATATTCCTATGAGAGTAGCATCTCCTAAATTTAAGCCTAGGTTCATTGGACCTTATAAGATCATGGAGATTCTTAATCCTGTTTCTTTTCGTTTGCTTCTTCCAGGGACATTTAAGATCCATAACGTGTTCCACAAGTCCTTGTTGAAGAGGTTTGTTGAGCCAGTGGTTCCTGCTGCTGTGCCTCCTGACCCTGTTTTGGTTGAGGGCAATCTGGAGTATGTGGTTGAGAAAATATTAGATTCTCGTTTTTCTAGACGGAAACTCCAGTATTTGGTTAAGTGGAGAGGTTATGGTCAGGAAGACAATTCTTGGGTGTTTGCTTCGGACATCCATGCTAGGAGACTCATCCGTGCGTATCATAGAACTCATCCTGACCGACCTGGTTGCTCAAATGAGGGTTCGGTGACCCCTCCTCAAGGGGGGGGTACTGTTGTGAATGGGTTTGAGATGAGTTCTGAGCAGAGACTCCCTCTGGTGGTTACAAGCGGTACTGGTCTGTTCAGTGAAGATTGTGAGGACTGGGAATCAGGTGTTACTGACTGGTCTTATATAAGGGAGTCACCTTCCCATCAGGGTTGCCGGTGATCAATTGTTCTGGTCTGAATCCTTCATTCCTGTTTCCCTTGCAGCCTGCTGTGTCGTGTCTGCATCTCCTGCTAACAGATAAGACATTTTCTTCTTTTTGTTTTTGTACTATATTTTTGCATTTTGTCCTGCACTTCTTTGGGGGCCTTCTGGGTCCCCTTCGGGGGCTTTTGCCCTCTCAGTTTAGTTCAGCCACTGATGTTTGTACTTTTGCTTTTTCCAGTTTTTTCAGTGGCTGCTGTTTTGATTTTGTTACACCAGAGAACTAATTTAGGTGGTAGAGGTCGTGTGATCTCAGGTGATTTTGAAATTAGTAGAGTTGGTGCTTTTCAGGGTTTTCTGGGATTGCAGTAAGTACCCTTCCTATCCTTTTCTATTTAGTTAGTTTGGGCCCCAGCGTTTGCTCATACTATTTTCTTTCTGTGTCAGTATTTCTTCTTGTCTAACCGCCATTACTTGTTTGGGGGCTTTCTATTGTCTTTGGGGTTCTGCTCCGGGGCAGATAGCTTTCCTATTTCTATCTTTAGGTGTAGTTAGTTTCTCAGGCTGTGACGAGGCGTCTAGGACCAACGTAGGAACGCTCCACGGCTGCCTCTAGTTGTGGTGGTTAGTCAGGGTACTGCAATCTCATAGATTCCAACTGCTCTGGTGTATTGCCTTTTTTACCTGCACTCCTCAGCTACCGAATCATAACAGGGTAGTTTGTGCATTGTTTATCCTACTTTAGTATATCCAGTATGTTACTGTGTCCGGATCCGTTATATGGCATCTTACCCACACTCAGGGTCGGACTGGCCCACGGAGAACCGGAGGATTCTCCGGTGGGCCCTGGCATCTGGGGGGCCCTGGCACCTGCTGGCATACAGGGGCCAGTTGCCTAGGGCCCCCGCTGCTCCAGGGGCCCCCAGCCGGTGGCGTGTCGCTAATAGCGGCACACCACGCAGCTGCCATGGGGGCTCCGTGCCAGCGGAGCAGCAGCGGGTGACAGGAGGCAGGAGCCCCTGTCCCCGCTGCTAAAGAGAAATGAATATTCACTGCTTCCCACGCCCACATGGGCATGGGAAGCAGTGAATATCATTACTTACCTGTCACCCGCTCCACCGCTGAGCGTCGCTGTGTCATCGCGTCCTCTCTTGCTGCAATGTTCAGGCAGAGGGCGCGATGACGTCATTAGTGAGCGCCGCGCCCCCTGCCTGAACATTCACTGCCGGAGGACCGAAGACAGCGGCGCTCAGCAGTGGACCCGGTGACAGGTAAATATCGCAGGTGCCCAGGACACCATCACCTGGCCCCCAGCGACGAGAGGTGAGTATGTCTTTTTTTTTTTTTTTTTTGCAGCATCTATGGGGGCACAGTGGAGCATCTATGGGGCATAATCTATGGGGGCATAATCTATGGGGGCACAATCTGTGTAGCATTTATGGGGGCATAATCTATGGGGGCATAATCTGGAGCATTTATGGGGGCATAATCTATGGGGGCATAATCTGGAGCATTTATGGGGGCATAATCTATGGGGGCATAATCTGTGTAGCATTTATTGGGGCATAATCTATGGGGGCATAATCTGGAACATTTATGGGGGCATAATCTGTGGAGCATTTATGGGGGCATAATCTATGGGGCATAATCTGTGGAGCATTTATGGGGGCATAATCTATGGGGGCATAATCTGGAGCATTTATGGGGGCATAATCTGTGGAGCATTTATGGGGGCATAATCTGTGGAGCATTTATGGGGGCATAATCTGTGGAGCATTTATGGGGGCATAATCTATGGGGGCATAATCTGTGGAGCATTTATGGGGGCATAATCTATGGGGGCATAATCTGTGGAGCATTTATAGGGGCATAATCTGTGGAGCATTTATGGGGGAATAATCTAAGGAGCATTTATGGGGGCATAATCTATGGAGCATCTATGGGGGCATAATCTATGGAGCATCTCTGGGGGCATAATCTATGGAGCTTCTATGGGGGCATAATCTATGGAGCATCTATGGGGGAATAATCTATGGAGCATCTATGGGGGCATAATCTATGGGGGCATAATATATGGAGCATCTATAGGGGCATAATCTATGGATTATCTATGGGGGCATAATACATGGGCAGCATATGGGGCACAATCTATGGAGCATCTTGTGGGGCATAATACATGGGGCAGCATATGGGGCATAATCTCATTTTCCACCCTAGGCTTATACTCGAGTCGATAAGTTTTCCCAGTTTTTTGTGGCAAAATTAGGGGGGTCGGCTTATACTCGAGTATATATGGTATCTATCATCTATCTATATATATATATTAGCATTATACCCTATGAGGGGGGGCAGCATTATCCTCTATGAGGGGGCTGCTTTATAATCTATGAGGGAGGCTACCCCAACTCCTGCTACATAATTAAGACATGTACTACCTTATATTATACCCTGATATTAGTGTGTTTTACTGCACAATTTGTGGTCTTGTATTTATTTCTATGTAGCTACATAGTGGGCCCCAAGAATGATTTTCTCTGGTGGGCCCAAGGTGTTCCAGTCCGACGCTGCCCACACTGGACCATTTATGACTTCATATGAATGAATGACAGCAACACCCTGGAATTTTATGCGCATTTTCGTCTGCATATATATATATATATATATATATATATATATATACTCTTCTATGATGTCCTATGCTCATATTTTGTTAGAATAAAATGTCAGTACTTGATATCTGTAAATTATGATGTAGCGTATTATGATTATATACATGGTGTGTATCATACCAATGGTGACACATATTGGGTAGGGACTTTTATGTACATTCTCATTCACCCCTTACCGATGATTTATGTTATGCGCTATAAGGTACATCCCCCTGGTATCAATATAGCCTCATTGGTGGCATGATTTGGATACAAAGGCCTCAACAATATGGCGACGCGCATGCGCGCTACACTCAGCTCACTCATTCTCTGCCTAAGGCCTCTTGTGGTCTCGATGAGCGGATGTGACGTCACGGGGGATTTCCTCCTTGCACGCCGAGTGCCGGATGCGGTGAGTGTTGAGACCTGGGGGCGGTGGTGCAATGCGCGTCAGAAACGCCGGCCGTTCATTATATGATCCGATGCTCCTGTGATAATAAGGGGGCGTTGCTCTACGGGTGTTACTATTGGCCTAAATGTGGGTTTAAGGGCTATATAACTGGGTACTGGTGTGGACACGGCATGCACATCCCCCTTGAGAAAGCTGCAAAACGTGAAATGCGCGTCGGGGCTGCTGTGACAGTTTGGACCGGTTGATTTAGTATGGGTATGTGTCACCATTAGGTTTTTACCTTGATTTTTATGGTCTTCAGCTGCACATGCACTTTTGAGATGGTCATTGTTTACCATTTATGCTGTCTGATCCATTATATGTATATCACATACGCCATATACCGGTATCTACTCCTTCTGTCACTTATTGTGCACAACATTTTGGGTTATTCCTTTCCTCTGTATGTTCATATTTAATATGTTATGTCACTGTGATTTCAATAAATTTGATACTAATACTATTTTCATATATGTCTCTTAGTGAGTGGTGTGCTTTGGATACTTTGTATCCTAATTGTGGCAATCATATGGAATAATAGTAATCTGCCAGTGATAAAGAAAATAGGTACCATACGGGAATGGACAGAGGTATATGTCTCAAATAATGGATGGGGAAGAATTTAAATCTTTCTTGAAGCTACAAAATGAGTTCCTATTGCCAAATACAGAATGGTATAGATATGGGCAGGTTAAACATGCAATTAGAACCCAGAGAGTACAAAAGAAATTGGTAGTAGAAGCTGATTTGGTTCTGGAGTACATTTGTCAAGAGGGAACAACTAGGGGGGTAATTTCAAGCACTTATAAAGATTTGATGCATACCTTTCTTTTGGGGTTTCCATTGAAAAGTAGGCTTAAATGTGAAGAAGAAGTGGGAAGTATAGAAGATGATGTCTGGGAAACTATATTGGAGTATATACCTAAACTCTCCATGAGCGAACCTGCAAGACTATCACATGTTTATGTAATTCATAGAGTATATAGGTCACCCCTAATAATGCACAAAATGGGGCTGAAGGAAAACTCGGAATGTCCAAGGTGTACTATACGTATATATGGCGGGTATATTCCATATGATGTGGGAGTGTCCTAGGCTCACAATGTTTTGGTCTGGAATAATTAATATGATTGAAGGCGTATGGTTGTGAAGTCTCTGGAGATCCTGTTACGTGTTTACTGGGCTATGTGGAAGAAATTGTAGTTGATAATAATAGTAAAATAGCTATTGCTAGGCTACTTTACTGTGGTAGGAAATTAATTGCAAGAAATTGGACTAGCTCTCAACCTCCATCGGTAGAAGAAATTCTCTGCAAGAGTAAAACAAATTATACACTTGGAAAAGAGAATTTATGAAAAAAGAGGTAAACTGAACATGCATGAAAAAATATGGGCGCCTTGGATGCAATATAAAGGATTGTGAGAGATGAGACCTTTAACATGTAATGTATTCTATTCATCATTCTATGTTTGTGATACCATCATTTCTGTTTGATTCTTATGGCCACGAGTAATAGTTGTATAATTTTTATATATATCCTCTGTCATAATAGAGATAACGAAGTGAAAGAGCTGTCGTAGGGGGATGGGGAGGGGGTGAGGGAATGGAGGGGTAAAATAAGTTTGTAATATTGTTCAAAGTATTCAGCTGTTTTGAATATTGTTGTATATATGAAAAATTTGGTTTAATAAAAATCTATCTGATTTAAAAAAAAAAGTCCTCGGGGAATGCAGTGCAGCAGGTTCAAATTGTCATCTCCCTGTTGCGCAGCGACCCTCAAGACTAGGCCTTCTCCCTGACACCTGGGGATCCTGTGTTGGCTACTGTTGATGTGTTTTTTCAAGCTCTGTCGCTGTTGTACGATGAACCTAATGTTATTGATCAAGCTGAGAAAACCTTGTTGGCATTGAACCAGGGTCAGGAAACAGCAGAGTATTGTCAGAAATTCCGAAAGTGGGCAGTCCTTACTAAATGGAACGATGATGCCCTGGCAGCTCTTTTTCGGAAGGGTCTGGCAGAGACTGTAAAGGATGTTATGGTCTGATTTCCTGTCCCCTCTAGTCTCAATGACTCTATGTCATTGGCCATTCAAATTGACAGACGTTTACGTGAACGTAGAGGTGTACGAGAGGTAGTGATGCCGTGTGAGCGAACCTCTGAGCCCATGCAGTGTGATAGGGTTGTTTCTGGGGTTCAGCGTCGAGAATTTCAAAAGCGTAATAAGTTGTGCTTTTATTGTGGGGATGCTTCTCATTCTATTTCCGTCTGCCCTAAACGAGGAAGACGTTTTTCGCGCTTATTTGTTGTGGGCAGTGTACAGTCTAAATTTCTCTTGACTGTTACCTTGATATGCTCCTTGTCCACATTTTCCGCTCAGTCTTTTGTCGATTTAGGAGCAGCCCTGAACCTGATGGATTTTGACTTTGCCAAACGTTGTGGTTTTCCCATGGTACCCCTGCGGACTCCTATTCCTTTGCTGGGCATTGATTCAACCCCTTTGGCGGAGAATAAACCCCAGTTTTGGATTCAGGTGATAATGCGGGTAGTCCCGGACCACCAAGAGAACTGTAAATTTCTGGTGTTGCATAATTTACATGACATTATTGTACTGGGGTTTCCTTGGTTGCAGACTAGAGTTGAGCGATACTTTCCGATATCCTAAAGTATCGGAATCGGAATGGTATCGCCGATATCACTAAAATATCGGCGATACCCGATACCGATACCGGAAGTCCCATGTAAGTCTATGGGAACAAAATATCGCAACTAAAAAAACCCCATTCTTTCCTTGTAAACACTAAATATACACACATAGAATACATATATATATATATATATATATACATGTCATTGTGACATATATATATACATATATGTATAGTTTATACACTTCTACATAGTAAAATATCCTTTGATTCAATTGCCGGGTAAAGCCGGCTTCAGTGAAAAGACAGAAGCACCCGACATGAAATGACACTTGGTGTACATAGGGTTAACCATGTCTTTTCATGTCGTTTGCTATCTGATTTGCACAAACAATTAAATCAGACTATGTGTGCAAAATTTCACACCTGTAGGGGTTAATTAAAGGTGTAAATTCGTTGTAAAAAAAACGGACTTTTTTGCTACGAATTTACACCTTTAATTAACCCCTACAGGTGTGAAATTTTGCACACATAGTCTGATTTAATTGTTTGTGCAAATTAGATAGCAAAGGACATGAAAAGACATGGTTAACCCTATGTACACCAAGTGTCATTTCATGTCGGGTTCTGCATTTTCACAAAAGCCGGCAATTGAATTAGCGGCTATTATACTATGTAGAAGTGTATGAACTACAAATATAAATATATATATATATGTGTCACAAATTCAATGACATGTATATATATATATGAGGTGTAAAATTGCTGGAAAAAAATGCGTGGGCTCCCGCCCTATTTTCGCAACCAGACAGACAAAGCCAGTGAGTGGGGGCAGATAATAATAGCCCAGAGAGGGACCATTATTTTTCCCCCCCCCCGGCTACTAACATCTGCCCCCAGACACCCAGGAAAGACAAATCTATAATTAGATTCGCCCTTTCTGGCACTTTGCCCGTCTATTCCCATTGCCCTGTAGCGGTGGCGAATGGGTTAATATGGGGTTAAAGCCACCTTGCTATTGAAAGGTGACCTTAAGCCAGGTTAATAATTGAGAGCTGTCAATTAGACAACTATCAATTATTAATCCTATTGCATGAAATAAAAATAAAACACACACACTTTAATTAAAAATCATTTTAATGAAATAAAGACACATGTTTTTGACCATCTTTTATTTTACTGCAAAAACCATTTCCTGTAATAAAAATAAAATAAAAAAGCAAAATTATTCTTACCTATCCCATGCACAGTCAGGTCCCACGGTGTAATCCTTCAGAAAGGGTTAATGTTTACTGCAGGGACCGCAGCTAATGCTGCAGCCTCACAGTAAACCCCAAATGAATGAGTTCCTCTCCTGCCTGACAGGAGAGTAAAGGCTGGGTGTCACATAACGATACACCAGCGATCCCGACAACGATATGCACTTGTCAGGATCGCTGGTGTATCGCTACATGATCGCTGCTGAGCTGCCAAACAGGCAGCTCAGGCAGCGATCTGGGACAGCGACACTGCGGGTAACATCGCTTAAGGGCCCGTCTCACATAGCGATATCGCTACCGAGATCGCTGCTGAGTCACTAGTTTTGTGACGCAGCAGCGAGCTCACCAGCGATATCGCTGTGTGTGACATTCAGCGACGATCAGCCCCCTGCTGGGTATCGCTGATCGTCGCAGAAATGTCAGGACCTTTTTTTGATCGCTGGTTTCCCTCTGACAGGCACGCATCGCTGCGTGTGACAGGCGGGAGACCAGCGATCCGCTGGTAACCAAGGTACACAGCGGGTTTCCAGGCACCGCGCAGCGCTTGGAAACCCGCTGTGTACCTTGGATACCAGCTCCCTGCATCAGGGCGCTGGTATCCAAGGTACACAGCGGGTTTCTAGGCACAGCCCCGCGCCTGGAAACCCGCTGTGTACCTTGGTTACCAGCGGATCGCTGGTCTCCCGCCTGTCACACGCAGCGATGTGTGCCTGTCAGCGGGAAACCAGCGATCAAAGGTCCTGACATTTCAGCGACGATCAGCGATACCCGGCAGGGGGGCTGATCGTCGCTGAATGTCACACACAGCGATATCGCTGGTGAGCTCGCTGCTGCGTCACAAAACTAGTGACTCAGCAGCGATCTCGGTAGCGATATCGCTATGTGAGACGGGCCCTTAAGTGGAAAGCTTAATTGATTGCTTTCCACTTTCACTTCAGGTCAGCCAGGGACACAATCAGTGACGTCAGAGGGAACTGATTAACAAAAATAGGGGTTCCCTTCGAAAAAAAAATGGCGTGGGGTCCCCCCTATTTTTGTTAACCAGCCAGATGAAGCAGACCGCTGAGGCCTGGATTTTCAGGCTGTTAAGGAGCCAAGATCCATGGACCTTGCCAGCCTGATAATACCAGGCCACAGCAGTCTGCATATCTTGGCTGATTAACAAAAATAGGGGATCCCCTCGAAAAAAATTGGCGTGGGGTCCCCCCTATTTTTGTTAACCAGCCAGATGAAGCAGACCGCTGAGGCCTGGATTTTCAGGCTGTTAAGGAGCCAAGATCCATGGACCTTGCCAGCCTGATAATACCAGCCCACAGCAGTCTGCATATCTTGGCTGATTAACAAAAATAGGGGATCCCCTCGAAAAAAATTGGCGTGGGGTCCCCCCTATTTTTGTTAACCAGCCAGATGAAGCAGACCGCTGAGGCCTGGTTTTTCAGGCTGGTAAGGATCCAATATCCATGGACCTTGCAAGCCTGATAATACCAGGCCACAGCAGTCTGCTTAGCTTGGCTGGTTAACAAAAATAGGGGATCCCCTCGAAAAAAAAACGGCGTGGGGATCCCCCTATTTTTGTTAACCAGCCAAGTAAAATGCAGACTGCTGCGGCCTGGTATTAAAAGACTGTCAAGGCCCATGGATTTTGGCCCTCAACAGCCTGATAATACCAGGCTACAGCAGCCCCACATTTGGCGCATCAAAAGATGTGCCAATTGTGGCACTTTACCCGGCTCTTCCCACTTGCCCTGTAGCGGTGGCAAGCGGGGTAATAAGGGGTTATTGTCACCGTTGATTGCACGGTGACAATAAGCCCGGTTAATAATGGAGAGGCGTCAATAAGACACCGATCCATTATTAATCCCAAAGTTATTAAATGTATAAAAAAAAGACAAAGCAAGAAAAAAGTATTTTAATGAAATAAAAGAGACAACACAGTTTTCATTAATTTTATTACTCTCTCATTCCTGCGATGCCATCGATCTCCTGTAAAAAAAGAAAAAAAAAAAACCAACAGTATACCACCTGTCCGACGCAGTCCATAGTAACGATTGTCCCACGACGATCCAACTCTGCTACATCGCAATGACAGGCAGAGCCTGTCATCCCGACGCAGCACAGCTGATTACCTGCTTCCCCGGCGGTGACGTCATCGGACTGACTGCTTTACGGCCGCGATTACCCAGCAGTCACTGCAGTTATCGCGAGAAACTGCATGTGACCGCCGGGGAAAGAAGATTGCGGCCATGAAGCAGTGCAGGACGTGACCGCCGGAGATCTTCTGCCGGGTAAGTGCCGCTGACTCCTGACAGACCCGACCGACGGACACTGACAGTGACAGTGACATCCCGATTCCGGTATCCGATAAGACGAAAATATCGGAACTCGGAATCGGAATTCCGATACAGCTAATATCGGCCGATACCCGATATTTGCAGTATCGGAATGCTCAACACTATTGCAGACCCATAATCCTGTTTTGGATTGGAAGTCTGTGGTCAGTTAGGGTTATCAATGTGTTTGTGGGGACATTCCTGTGTTTTCTGCCTCTCCCCAGTCTCAGGAGATCCCCAGCTATTTGGCTGATTTTTCTGATGTGTTTAGTGAGAGTAAGTCTGCTCCTTACCTCCTCACAGGAGTTATGATTGCGCGATTAAGTTAGTGCCCGGGTGTAAATTTCCCAAGGGTCGGCTCTTCAATTTGTCTGTACCTGAGCATGAGGCGATGCGATCTTATATCAAAGAGTCATTGGAGAAGGGTCATATTAGACCGTCCTCTTCAACTTTGGGTGCCGTTTTTTTCTTTGTGGCCAAAAAGGATGGTTCATTGAGGCCATGTATTGACTATCGTCTCCTTAATGAGATCACTGTTAAATATCAGTATCCGCTACCCCTGATTTCCAATTTATTCTCCAGAGTGAAAGGTGCTAGTTGGTTTACCAAGCTTGACCTTAGGGTGGGCGTATAATCTTATTCGCATTAAGCACGGTGATGAATGGAAGATGGCGTTTAATACCCCTGAGGGGCATTTTGAGTACCTAGTGATGCCTTTTGGGCTCACTAATGCCCCTTCGGTCTTCCAATCTTTCATGAACGATATTTCCCTTGATTTTGTGGATAAGTTTCTGATCGTTTATTTGGACGATATTTTCATTTTTTCCAATGACTGGGATTCTCATGTGGAGCATGTTCGGATGGTATTCCAGATTTTGAGAGAAAATGCTTTGTATGTCAAGGGGTCAAAATGTCTCTTTGGCGTACAGAAGGTTCCTTTTTTGGGATTCATTCTGTCTCTGTCCGCTTTTGAAATGGACCTGGTCAAGATTCAGGCCATTTGTGATTGGGTTCAGCCCACTTCATTGAAGGCTCTTCAGAGATTTTTGGGTTTTGCTAATTTTTACCGTAAATTTATAAGTAATTTTTCTGGTATTATAAAACTACTAACTGATTTGACCAAAAAGGGCTCTGATGTGGTAAACTGGTCTCCAGAGGCAGTTTCGGCGTTTCAGGAGCTTAAGCAGAGATTCACTTCTGCTCCTGTTCTGCGGCAACCTGATGTTTCTCTCCCATATCAGGTGGAAATAGATGCTTTTGAGATTGGTGCAGGAGCCATTTTGTACCAAAGGGATCCTGTAACCTCTAAGATTAACCCTTTTGCCTTCTTCTCCGAAAGTTTTCCCCAGATGAACATAATTATGATGTGGGGAATCGAGAGCTATTGGCTATGAAGTGGGCGTTCGAAGAGTGGAGACATTGGTTAGAGGGAGCCAAACATCAAGTTGTGGTGCTCACTGACCACAAGAACTTGATCTATCTCGAATCAGCCAAGTGATTAAATCCTAGAAAGGCCAGGTGGGCCTTGTTTTTCACGCGTTTTAATTTTGTGGTCTCCTTTCTCCCGTCTGATCTAGCGGGGGAGAGATCGTGTGGTCTCAGTATTTTTATATATCAGAAGTGTTGGAGTTTTTCCCTAGTGTTTTTTCCGGATTGCAGACAGTATTCCTTCCTGTCCTTTTCTATCTAGACAGTTTGGGCCCCAGCATTTGCTTGTGCTATTTTCTGCCTGCGTCTGTATTTCATCTTGTCTCACCGCCAATTGTTGTGAATGTGTTGGAGACGACTTCGGAGCTGAGGCTCCCTCCGGTGGTTGCTGATGGTATTGAACCAATTAAGGAATGGGTCTCAGGTGGGGCTGACTGGCCTGATATAAGTGAGCTGAACTGCCATGATCCTCGCCGGTAATCAATTGTTGCTTCCAGGTCTTTGTTGGAATTTCAGCTTGCTTTCCTGCTATCATTCAGATAAGTGACTTTCTGTTTTTTTTTTTCTGTGGTTGGATTTGCCTTGCTTTTTGCCGTCTTGCCTTGGACTTCAGCCGAGTCCCCTTTGGGGGCTTGCGCTGCCCTCTGCTCTCATTTTGTATTTGCACTTGTTCTCTGTTCCATTGATATTTTTTATTGCTGGGTAGCTGTGTGTCACACTAGAGATCTGATATAGGTGGTCGAGATCGTGTGGTCTCAGGTTTTTTGTAATCAGAAGTGCTGGTATTTTTATTAGGGTTTTTCTAGGTTGCAGACAGAATTTCTCTCCTGTACTTTACTTTCTAGACAGATTTGGGCCCCAACATTTGCTCATTCTATTTTCTGTCTGTGTTCATGTTTTCCTCTTGTCTAACCGCCATTACATGTTTGGGGGCTTCCTATTTCCTTGGGGGCTTTACTCTGGGGCAGTTAGCTTTCCTCTTTCTATCTTCAGGTGTTGATAACTCTCCGGCTGTGCCGAGGCATCTAGGATCAACGTAGGTACGCTCCTTGGCTACTTCTAGTTGTGCAGTTAGTTTAGGGATCTGCAACCCATTAAGTTCCAGCCTCTCTGGTGTCTTGCTGCTTTGTCGGTATTTTGCTCCTGTCCTCCTCAGCTACCAAATCATAATAGCCAATATATGTTGGGGGCTGCCTATTCCTTTGGGGGTCTACTCCTGGGCAGATAGCTTCCCCTTTCTCTCTTTAGGCTTAGTTATCTCTCCGGCTGTGACAAGGCGTCTAGAGCACCGTAAGCACGTCCCACAGCTACTTCTAGTTGTGCTGCCAGTTTAGGGGTCTGCAATCCGCTAGTTACCAACCTCTCTGGGTGCCTGGTTGTTAAGCCTATTTTTGCTACCGTCCTCCTCGGCTACCGAATCATAACACGATCCTGTTACTGTGCAGAGCAACACTGTCGACTTTTTTTCTTCATCTGATGTAGTTTAGAATTAGGGAAAAAAAAATAAGTAATGTGTTCTGCAAGCAGTGTTCTAGATAACTGTGTTATATCCTGCAGAGACGAGCCCTGGCTGGAAGAAATGATGGCGGTCTGTGCTGGATGAAGATTAAAAGCGAAGATTAAGGACTTCACCTAGAGACATCACTGGTGAGTCAGTGTGTTACCTGTACACTGACACTATACACTGTATACTATATACAGCGGTCCTGTGTACAATGTCAACAGTGATCACTGTATTACCTTTACATTATATACTATACACAGAGCTCCTGTGTATAATGTCACTGGTGATCACTGTATTACCTGTACACAGACACTGCAAGTACAGATCTCCTGTGTATAATGGCACTTATGGTGATATTAGTATTGTGTTTTTTATTACTGATCTGTATTGTAGTATTCAGTCACTGTGTTGTGGTAACTTGTTGTCCGTCCATGGTGTGGTGGTATTTGTTCCTTGCATGTGGTATTATTGGTCACCATGTGTGGTAATATGTGGTCTGTACATGGTGTGGTAGTATTTGTTCCTTTTATGTGGTATTATTGGTCATCATATGATGGTAATATGTGGTCTGGACATGGTGTGGTGGTCTTTGTTCATTGTATGTGCTATTATTTGGTCACTATGTGGTGGTTCTATAGTGTCTGGTCATGGTGCGGTGGTATTTGTCCCCTGTATGTGATATTATTGGTCATTTTAAAAATTGAAAAATGAATAAAAATATACCTTAATTGTATTGGATATTTTAACAAATGTTTAATAGGTTAGAGTAGAGTAGGGCCCGCCAAAAGAGTCTACCTTGTTGTGGTGGCGGCTTAAAAAATCTTTTGACTGTGGGCAGTTCAAGGGGTGGAGTTGTAGCTGAGGTGGAGCCTGGGCTGAGTCGCAAGGGGGCCCCAAAATGTTGCCAGTGTGGGGCCTCGAAATTCCTAGTGGCAGCCCTAACAATATAGTGCAGGGGTGGGCAATTTTCCTGAGGGGAGCACCTGAGAGACCGTGACTGCTGTGGAGGCCGGACCAATAGGTTGAAATAATTCTGCTTAATATTAATATATGAATAATTATTATTTTATATTAATATTAATTGTATCTCTTTATTTAGCAGAATGAAGTATGCTGACACCGTCTCACATACTGTATGAGTCCACACACATATACATTATTAATCCAGACACAGTCCCCCTTATACAGTATATGCCCCCACACTGTCCCCCTATATTCAGTATGAGCCCCCACACAGCCTGCCTGTACATAGTATGAGCCCACACATTGTCCCCTATATACAGTATAAATCCATACAGCCACCCTTTATACAGTGAGTCTCCACATAGCTTCTCTATATACACAGTATGAGCCCTCACACAGTCCTCTATATACAAACATTGTCAAAATTGTTGGTACCCCTCATTTAGTGACAGAAAAAAACACAATTGTGACAGAAATAACTTGAATCTGACAAAATAATAAATCAAAAATCTATGAAAATGAACAAATGAAAGTCACACATTGCTTTTCAACCATGCTTCCACAGAATTTAAAAAAAAAAAATAAAACTCATGAAATAGGCCTGGACAGAAATGATGGCACCCCTGAAAATAATGTGACAAAAGGGACATGTTAAATCAAGGTGTGTCCACTAATTAGCATCACAGGTGTCTACAATCTTGGAATCAGTGAGTGGGCCTGTATAGAGGGCTACAGATAATCACTGTGCTGTTTGGTGACATGGTGTCTATCACACTCAACATGGACCAGCGGAAGCGAAGAAAAGAGTTGTCTCAGGAGTAGTGTTGAGCGATACTGCTCGATATCTAAAAATATCGGATCGGAATGGTATCGCCGATATCACTAAATATCGGCGATATCCGATTCCGATACCGGAAGTCCCATGTAAGTCTATGGGAACAAAATATCGCAACTAAAAAAACACTTTCTTTCCTTGTAAACACAAAATATACACACTTAGAATATATATATATATATATATATATATATATATATACATGTCATTGTGACATATATATACATATATTTATAGTTTATTCACTTCTACATAGTAAAATAGCCTCTGATTCAATTGCCGGGTAAAGCCGGCATTTGTGAAAAGACAGAAGCACCCGAGGGTCCAGTCGCCACAGAGATGTTGCATCGCACCCAGCGGTGTGACAACTTACTCTCAGGTAAGGAGGAAACACCCCATTGACTCCAACCACTGCATTCAACAGTACACTATGCCAGCTGAGTGTAGGCGGACCCAATGGGATGGTCTAGCTCAGGCTGGTTAGAACAGGGTGTAGCTAGTTGGATGGGAGGGGTTGAGGCAGCCTTATGCTGCATGTCTTTGTAGTAAGAATTGTTTCCTTTCCTGCTTTCTTACTACGTCGCATACTCCACTCTGCTACATCACTCTGCACCATTGCTCTATCTCACATCTATCTGCCCTGGAAGGATACCGTCTTACCTGTAGAAGACTTATCACCTAGCTGCACTACACCATCCCTGCCAGAGGACCTGCACAGCAGCGCTGGTCACCCTGACCAGGTACTACAGGTGGCGTCACGACAAACTACACAAACATTCTATCATCCCCTGGAAATATCCCACATTCCAGTGAGCGACCAGGGCACGGACATAGCTGTGCTACCCGTCACATCCCCCATAGAAGTCGACGGGCTTGGTGCCGAGTACCCCCAAAACCTGTGGCTCTGTGCGACTCAACTTTGGCGTCACAAACAGGATTCAGAAGCTCGCTATAAGCGAGTCCTGTGTGCCTTAATTGAACTGTTTTTTTGCTTGAGAATTGCAAAAATCATCATAGACTGTATTTGCCATTTTTCCGTCATATCTGCGCCACGAGGCACAGGTGAAGAATAAGGGCGTGCTCTCGTGGGCGTACACTCACTCCGTGGCGCGAAAACGATGTCCGCACACTCTAAATGTTACTGCAATGTAAGATCGTGCCCCACAGCTCTGGAGTTCCGCCTCCTCATCCTCCTCAGTGGGCGGAAACGAACGCGAAGGTCCCGCCTCCCTACAAAAGATGTTGCCTCTCCTGATGCTAATGACACATGTGACTTGGCAGAGATGGCGAATGGACGTGAGCAGAAGTGGGAAGGGATGGAGGAGTCAGAGCTCTCCCCCCACGGAAGCGACCCGGTCGCCACGGAGCCACCGTTTGGCACCCGGCCTGGAAACCCTCCTACGCTGGAAGAAGCGGAGGATACCCTGAGAGACCTGGCCCGGCACCGGGAGGAGGTCGCCAGGATGGAAGCGAGCTGGCGGGCCCTAAAACTACAATTGGAGCGGCGCCAATCCCTCTTACCCCCTGAAGTGTCTGTACCGGAAGGTGAGGCACCCGTTCCAGTACAGGAGGCCGTGCGGGCATCCCAGCCCTTGTAATCTGAACCGGTTGCCAGTATCTCAGTGGAGGCGCCCGTTCCAGTAGAGGAGGCCGTGCGGGCATCCCAGCCCTTGCAATCTGAACCGGTTGCCAGTATCACAGTGGAGGCACCCGTTCCTGCAGAAAACGCCGCACCAGCACCCCAGATCCCGCTGTCTGCCCCCGTCGCTGAGGCAGAAGAAGTGACACCCGTCCTCATGGAGGAGGCCGCGCAGGCACCAGAGCTCTACCTGCCTGTACCGGAGCCCCGACCGTCATCTGTTCCAGAGCCGGCTGCTTCCGCCACAGGTGAGCGCCGCCAGGACTGGCGGGCGCCAGGAGAGCTGCCGCAAACCATACATCGTAAGCTGGCGTTTGATGGTGGAGACATGGAGATGCTGGTGGAGGAGAATTACAACCGGCGTCAGGAGGAAGAGTGGAGACGTCGGGAGCGGGAAGCAGAGCGACAAAGGGAGCAGCGAGAATCCCAAAAGCTTCGGCAACGTCACCTGGAGAAGGACCTGGCAGAGAAGGCACGTATGAGAAAGGATGTCATGTATAGTGTACAGTTCCTATAGCGTCTTGTGCTTGGGTGCGAGGAAAACACAGGAGACATAGGTTGAAATGAAATGACTTGTATTACTTCATACAAGCATGCTGAAAAGTTCACACAGTTTGCAGGAACAGCGACAGGAGACACAGCAGGCCAGAGTAACTTCAAGCACTACAATAAATCTCCAAAGCAGGTTCAGGATCTCTTCTCTGTACCGTAATTCCTCTGCAAACATGGATTCACCAAACAGCAGGTTTCCAGAGTCCAAAAGTGTTCCAAGGTTCCTCAGTAGGGAATAGCTGGAGTACAAGTCCAAGGCTTCCAGGAGTCAGGTCACAGACTGACTGAGGCTTGATTCAGGAGCACTGATTGTTCAGCTGAGGCTGCTTAAGAAGCAAGAGGGAAGAATCAGGGCGGGAACATGAAAACTGGAAACTCCATATTAACTGAGGGCAAGAGCTGCAGAAAGACAGAAAGCAAAATGGCCAACGGAAAACTGAGTTTCAAGGAACATGTCAACAGAGACAAAGAACCTTACATTACTCCCCCTTAGGGACAACCTCCGGATGACCTCAGACCAGGCTTGTCAGGGTACCTCTGATGAAACTGGCGGAGCAGGCGAGGAGCATTTACATTATTGACTGGTTCCCATGAGTTGTCCTCCACTGGGTAGCCCTGCCATTTAATCAAATATTGCAACTGATTTCTGTACAACCTGGAATCTAGAATCCTTTCCACCATAAATTCTTCCTGACCATCGACCAGCACTGGGTCAGGGCAAGGAGAAGAACGTCCAGGAAACGTATTGGGTGTTGCAGCCTTTAGTAGGGATACATGAAAGACAGGGTGGATTCTCATAGTTCTGGGCAGTTGAAGACGACAAGCAACAGCACTTATAATCTTATTGATCTTATAAGGTCCAATGTACTTATGTCCCAATTTAGACGATGGAATCTTTAATTTAAGATTTCTGGTTGACAACCAGACCAAATCTCCTACCTTGAAAGCTGGTGCAGGTTTACGAAATTTATCTGCTGCTTTCTTGTACCTTTCCTGAGCCAATTCTAGATTTTCCTTTAGAAGATCCATATTCTTTTGTAAAGAAGTGATTCTTTCAGCCACTGCCGGCAAGGGCGTATCTATGGGAAATCGAGGAAGAATGTTAGGATGATAACCTAGATTGGAGTAAAAAGGAGACTGCTTAGTGGAGGCGCTCTGAGAGTTGTTATAAGAGAACTCAGCCAGTGGAAGTAGATCCACCCAATCATCCTGTAGGTGGCAGATAAAACAGCGGAGATACTGCTCCAGGGTCTGATTGGTTCGTTCTGTCTGTCCATTAGTCTGGGGATGAAAAGCAGAAGAAAGGTTTACTTTAATGTCCAATGCTGCACAGAAATTTTGCCAAAACCTTGAAGTGAATTGCACCCCTCGATCCGAAATGACCTCATCCGGTACTCCATGTAAGCGAAACACATTCTTAATCATCAAGTCTGATGTCTGTTTTGCAGTGGGTAAGCCGACACAAGGGATAAATGAGCTGTGTTATGTTTCGGTAGCTGAGGAGTGCAGGCAAAAAAAGGCAATACACCAGAGCAGTTGGAATCTATGAGATTGCAGTACCCTGACTAACCACCACAACTAGAGGCAGCCGTGGAGCGTTCCTACGTTGGTCCTAGACGCCTCGTCACAGCCTGAGAAACTAACTACACCTAAAGATAGAAATAGGAAAGCTATCTGCCCCGGAGCAGAACTCCAAAGACAATAGGAAGCCCCCAAACATGTAATGGCGGTTAGACAAGAGGAAATACTGACACAGAAAGAAAATAGTATGAGCAAACGCTGGGCCCAAACTATCTAAACAGAAAAGGATAGGAAGGGTACTTACTGCAATCTCAGAAAACCCTGAAAAGCACCAACTCTACTAATTTCAAAATCACCTGAGATCACACGACCTCTACCACCTAAATTAGTTCTCTGGTGTAACAAAATAAAAACAGCAGCCACTGAAAAAACTGGAAAAAGCAAAAGAACAAAACTCAGTGGCTGAACTAAACTGAGAGGGCAGAAGCCCCCGGAGGGGACCCAGAAAGCCCCCACAGAAGTGCAGGACAAAATGCAAAAATATAGTACAAACACAAAAGAAGAAAAAATCTTATCTGATAGCAGGAGATGCAGACACGACACAGCAGGCTACAAGGGAAACTGGAATGAAGGATTCAGACCAGAACAATTGATCACCGGCAACCCTGATGGGAAAATGACTCCCTTATATAAGACCAGTCAGTAACACCTGATTCCCAGTCTCACAATCTTCACTAGCACCGCTTGTAACCACCAGAGGGAGCCTCTGCTCAGAACTCATCTCAAACCCATTCACAACAGTACCCCCCCTTGAGGAGGGGTCACCGAACCCTCATTTGAGCAACCAGGTCGGTCAGGATGAGTTCTATGATACGCACGGATAAGTCTCCTAGCATGGATGTCTGAAGCAAACACCCAAGAATTGTCTTCCTGACCATAACCTCTCCATTTAACCAAATATTGGAGTTTCCGTCTAGAAAAACGAGAATCCAATATTTTCTCAACCACATACTCCAGATTGCCCTCAACCAAAACAGGGTCAGGAGGCACAGCAGCAGGAACCACTGGCTCAACAAACCTCTTCAACAAGGACTTGTGGAACACGTTATGGATCTTAAATGTCCCTGGAAGAAGCAAACGAAAAGAAACAGGATTAATAATCTCCATGATCTTATAAGGTCCAATGAACCTAGGCTTAAATTTAGGAGATGCTACTCTCATAGGAATATTCTTTGAGGACAACCAGACCAAGTCCCCCACTTTAAACCGAGGACCATCAGTCCTATGCCGGTTAGCAAACCGTTGGGCCTTCTCCTGAGAGAGGGACAACCTCTCCACTACCTGGTCCCAAATCTGTTGCATACGCTCCACAACAGAGTCAACACCTGGACAGACAGAAGCCTCCGTCTGTCCTGAAGAAAATCGAGGGTGAAACCCAGAATTACAGAAAAACGGAGACATCAAAGTGGCAGAGCTAGCCCTATTATTAAGAGCAAACTCAGCCAAAGGCAAAAAAGAGACCCAGTCATCCTGATCAGCAGACACAAAGCATCTTAGATAAATCTCCAATGTCTGGTTTGTTCTCTCAGTTTGACCATTGGTCTGAGGATGAAATGCCGAGGAGAAGGACAATTGAACACCCAGTTTAGAACAAAAGGTCCTCCAAAATCTGGAAACAAACTGGACTCCTCTGTCAGACACAATGTTCTCAGGAATGCCGTGTAAACGAACCACATGCTGAAGGAACAACGGCACCAATTCAGAGGAGGAAGGCAACTTAGGTAATGGCACAAGATGTATCATTTTGGAAAACCTATCACAAATTACCCAGATGGTGGTCATTCTCTGAGAAACAGGAAGATCGGAAATGAAATCCATAGAGATATGGGTCCATGGTCTCTTGGGCACAGGCAATGGCATCAACAAACCACTAGAGCGAGAGCAAGGCTTGGAGCGAGAGCAAGTCCCGCAGGACTGCACAAATTCCCTGACATCACGAGACAAGGTAGGCCACCAAAAGGACCGACTAACCAAGTCTCTGGTACCAAAAATTCCGGGATGCCCAGCCAATGCGGAACAATGAATCTCAGACATCACACTCTTTTTCCATTGGTCCGGGACAAACAATTTTCCAACAGGGCAGCGCTCGGGCCTATCCTCCTGACACCCTCCAGAGCAAGTCTCAAATTGGGTGAGATGGCGGAAAGAACTACACCCTCTTTCAAAATAACAGAAGGATCAGATAACTCAGGAGAGTCCGCAAGGAAACTCCTCGAGAGGGCATCCGCCTTAACATTCTTAGTGCCAGGAAGAAAGGAAACCACAAAATTAAAACGTGTGAAAAACAAGGCCCACCTGGCCTGTCTAGGATTGAGTCGCTTGGCAGATTCCAGATAGACCAGATTCTTATGGTCCGTAAGGACCACCACCTGATGTTTGGCTCCCTCCAGCCAATGTCTCCACTCTTCAAAAGCCCACTTCATGGCCAATAACTCCCGATTACCCACGTCATAATTACGTTCAGTAGGAGAAAATTTTCGAGAGAAAAAGGCACATGGGTTACTTTTAGAGGTCTCTGGATCTTTTTGGGACAAAACGGCACCTGCCCCAATTTCAGAGGCATCAACCTTCACCTGAAATGGCAGAGAAACATCAGGCTGCCGTAGAACAGGAGCAGAAGTGAATCTCTGCTTAAGTTCCTGAAATGCAGAGACTGCCTCAGGAGGCCAATTCACCACATCAGAACCCTTTCTGGTCAAATCAGTTAATGGTTTAACAATAACCGAGAAATTACCAATAAATTTACGATAAAAATTGGCAAAACCCAAAAATCTCTGAAGAGCCTTTAATGAAGTAGGTTGGACCCAATCACAGATGGCCTGAACCTTGACCGGGTCCATTTCAATAACAGATGGGGACAAAATGAATCCCAGAAATGAGATCCTCTGTACGCCAAAAAGACACTTTGATCCCTTCACATACAGAGCATTCTCTCTCAAAATCTGGAATACAGTTCGAACATGTTTCACATGAGAGTCCCAGTCATTAGAAAAAATCAAGATATCATCCAAATAAACAATCAGAAATTTGTCCACAAAATCCCTGAAAATGTCATTCATGAAGGACTGGAAGACGGAAGGAGCATTAGTGAGCCCAAAGGGCATCACTAGGTACTCAAAATGCCCTTCAGGGGTATTGAATGCCGTCTTCCATTCATCCCCGTGCTTAATGCGAATAAGGTTATACGCCCCCCTGAGGTCAAGCTTGGTAAACCAAGTAGCGTTTTTCACCCTGGAAAACAGGTCAGAAATCAAGGGTAACGGGTATTGATATTTCACAGTAATATTGTTCAAGAGACGATAATCAATACACGGCCTTAATGAACCATCTTTTTTGGCCACAAAGAAAAAACCGGCACCTAAGGGTGAAGAGGATGGTCTGATATGACCCTTCTCCAATGATTCCTTGATATAAGACCGCATAGCGTCATGTTCAGGTACAGACAAGTTAAAAAGGCGACCTTTAGGGAATTTACTACCCGGCACTAATTCAATAGCGCAGTCATAGCTCCTATGGGGAGGCAAGGATGCAGATTTACTTTCGCTAAACACATCAGAAAAATCAAACAAAAAGTCAGGAACATCCTGAGCCTGGGGGGAGGCAGAAAAAACAGGAGTGTTGGTATTAACACATTGGCAGCCCCAACTGGTTACAGACACAGATTTCCAATCCAAAACAGGATTATGAGACTGTAACCAAGGGAAACCCAGCACGATAATGTCATGCAGATTATATAGAACCAAAAATTTGCAGCACTCCTGGTGATCAGGTTCAACCCTCATTATCACCTGAGTAGAAAACTGGGGTTTATTCTCAGCCAAAGGGGTAGAATCGATCCCCAGTAGGGAATAGACTTCTTTAGGGGTATCAAGGGAAACCCACAACGTTTAGCAAAATCATAATCCATCAGGTTAATAGCTGCTCCAGAATCAACGAAAGCCTGAGCAGAAAATGAGGACAGAGAGCATATCAGAGTGACAGTTAATAAAAACTTAGTCTGAACACTACCCAAGACAACTGAGCGTGCAAAACGTCTTCCCCGCTTAGGGCAGACTGAAATAGCATGAGAGGCATCACCACAGTAGAAACATAACCCATTGCGCTTTCGAAACTCATGACGCTGTGCCCCAGACACCACTCTATCACACTGCATGGGTTCAGAAGCTGGTTCACAAGGCAACACCATTCCACGCATACTTCTCCGCTCACGCAAACGTCTGTCAATTTGAATCGCTAATGACATAGAATCATTGAGACCAGAGGGGACAGGGAATCCCACCATAACATCCTTTACATTATCTGACAGACCCTTCCGGAAAAGGGCCGCCAAAGCGTCGTCATTCCATTTGGTCAGGACTGCCCACCTACGGAATCTCTGACAGTATAACTCAGCGTCATCAAGCCCCTGATTTAATGCCAACAAGGCTTTTTCAGCTTGATCAGTGACATTAGGCTCATCGTACAATAACCCCAAAGCCTGAAAAAACGCATCAACATCACTCAAAACAGGATCCCCAGGTATCAGGGAAAAAGCCCAATCCTGAGGATCGCCGCGCAGGAGAGAGATGATAATTTGAACCTGCTGCGCTGCGTTTCCTGAGGACTTAGATTTTAAGGCAAAAAACAATTTACAATTATTTTTGAAATTCTGAAACTTAGCTCGATCCCCTAAAAACAAATCTGGCATGGGGATCCTAGGTTCCACAACAGGCAACCTAGCAAGATATGCAGCAATACTCTGAACCTCAGTGGCAAGCTGATCCACACGGCCAGACAACTGTGCAAACTCCATTGGGAGAAAAGATCCTCCCCAGCACCCAGAGATACAGAGGGAAAAAAAATGCAACAAACAGAAAAATATCTCTGACAACTCTGACAACCTTTTTTCTTTCACAATATTTTTTCCCTTCTGTGAGTACCATACAATTTTCAATTTTTTGAGGCCGGTGATACTGTTATGTTTCGGTAGCTGAGGAGTGCAGGCAAAAAAAGGCAATACACCAGAGCAGTTGGAATCTATGAGATTGCAGTACCCTGACTAACCACCACAACTAGAGGCAGCCGTGGAGCGTTCCTACGTTGGTCCTAGACGCCTCGTCACAGCCTGAGAAACTAACTACACCTAAAGATAGAAATAGGAAAGCTATCTGCCCGGAGCAGAACCCCAAAGACAATAGGAAGCCCCCAAACATGTAATGGCGGTTAGACAAGAGGAAATACTGACACAGAAAGAAAATAGTATGAGCAAACGCTGGGGCCCAAACTATCTAAACAGAAAAGGATAGGAAGGGTACTTACTGCAATCTCAGAAAACCCTGAAAAGCACCAACTCTACTAATTTCAAAATCACCTGAGATCACACGACCTCTACCACCTAAATTAGTTCTCTGGTGTAACAAAATAAAAACAGCAGCCACTGAAAAAACTGGAAAAAGCAAAAGAACAAAACTCAGTGGCTGAACTAAACTGAGAGGGCAGAAGCCCCCGGAGGGGACCCAGAAAGCCCCACAGAAGTGCAGGACAAAATGCAAAAATATAGTACAAACACAAAGAAGAAAAAATCTTATCTGATAGCAGGAGATGCAGACACGACACAGCAGGCTACAAGGGAAACTGGAATGAAGGATTCAGACCAGAACAATTGATCACCGGCAACCCTGATGGGAAAATGACTCCCTTATATAAGACCAGTCAGTAACACCTGATTCCCAGTCCTCACAATCTTCACTAGCACCGCTTGTAACCACCAGAGGGAGCCTCTGCTCAGAACTCATCTCAAACCCATTCACAACAGAGCTGCCTTTGTTAGACGGTCAACCACCACTAGAATGGTGTTCTTCCCTTGAGAGGTTGGTAACTCCACAATGAAGTCCATAGAAATGGATCCCCACGGGCGGGACGGGGTGGGAAGAGGTTGCAACAGACCAGTTGGTGAGGAGCGAGGTGTTTTGCATCTTGCACAGACTTCACATGAAGTGACATAGTTTAAGACATCTTTCCTGTAAGTGGGCCACCAAAAGAAACGAGAAAGAAATTCTTGTGTCTTTAGAATTCCCCTATGCCCGGCTATCTTGGAATCGTGGATGAGTTGCAATACTCTCAATCTGACTGTTTCAGGTATATACAGACGTTGTCCCTGAATCCACACACCATTCTTAAAGACAAGACTTACGTCCCTTGGGGGTTGAGCCAACAAAGAATCCGCATGGTATGCTTCCTTGATGTCCTTAAGTAGGTCTTGATTATGAATCACTCCCAGGAATCTAGAGTCAGGAAGAATAGTCTTAGGAGGAGTAAGTGGACGTGTCTCTGCTGAATGAATCCTAGAGAGTGCATCAGCCTTTCCATTGCGCGATCCTGGTCTATAAGAAATGACAAAATTAAATTGGTTTAGGAAAAGATTCCAGCGAGCCTTGCGAGGAGTCAGGCACTTAGCCGACCTGATAAATTCAAGGTTACGATGGTCTGTCAGGACGACTATTTGCTGTGCAGCTCCCTGAAGAAGGTGTCTCCATTCCTTGAAGGCGGCAATAATGGCCAACAATTCTCTATTGCCCACATCGTAGTTCCTCTCAGCCGAAGACAACTGCTGGGAAAAGAAGGCACAGGGATGCAAGACATTCTTCTCACCTGTTCTCTGAGAGAGTATAGCTCCAACGGCACAGTCTGAAGCATCCACCTCTATTATGAAGGCAAGCTCGGGGTTGGGATGTACTAAGATAGGTGCGGTGGTAAATTTATCCTTTAAACAGGAAAATGCTTCCTGAGCTTGCGGGGTCCAGGAGAACCTAGACTGTTTCCGGGTAAGTTGGGTGATAGGTGACACTACCTCAGAAAAATTCTTAATGAAACGTCTATAGAAGTTGGCAAACCCGATGAAACGCTGCACCTCCTTCACATTTCTAGGAATTGGCCAATCCTTGATGGCTTGGGTCTTGCTTCCATCCATACTAATCCCTTGCGTAGATAGTACATACCCCAGAAATTGAATTTCGGTCCTATGGAATTCACATTTTTCAAGTTTGATGTAGAGATGGTTTTGTCTTAGGCGTTCTAAGACCATTCTCACATGTCCATGATGTTCGTCTGTGGAGTTAGAAAAAATTAGAATATCATCCAGATAAATCACCACAAATGTATCTAGGAGATCCCTGAAGATATCATTCACGAAGTGTTGGAAAGTGGCTGGGGCGGTACTCAGACCAAAAGGCATAACTAGATATTCAAAGTGTCCATAGCGTGACCTGAAAGCAGTCTTCCATTCATCCCCAGGTCTAATACGGACCAAGTTATAGGCCCCACGGAGATCCAGTTTAGAGAAAATTTTGGCAAGCCGCACTCTCTCCAACAACTCAGGGATTAAAGGCAATGGATAACGGTTTCTAATAGTAACCTTATTGAGTTCCCTATAGTCTATGCAGGGTCTCAGAGATCCATCTTTCTTCTTCACAAAGAAGATGGGTGCACCTGCGGGAGATGAAGAGGGGCGTATGAAGCCCTTGGCTAAATTTTCGTCTATATAATCCTTCAAAGCTTTTAGCTCGGGCCCCGCTAGGGGGTAGATCTTACCAAAAGGTATCTCGGCTCCAGGCAATAATTCAATTGGACAATCATATGGATGGTGAGGAGGAAGCTGATCAGCGTTCTTCTTGTCACATAAATCCACATAGTCCTGGTATACAGCTGGTAGTTCAGGGACTGACATGGTTCCTTTAGGAACAGAGCAAGCTGAAACTCCTT
>JARQOD010003876.1:0-60215 GCA_033576555.1 Oophaga sylvatica | reverse complement strand
ATAACCCTCTTTAAAAATAACAAAAGGATCAAAAAATCAGGAAGCCCGAAGTAACTCCTCGAGAGGGCATCCGCCTTAACATTCTTAGTGCAGGAAAAAGGGGAAACCCACAAAATTAAAAGTGTGAAAAAAACAAGGCCACCGGGCCCGTCTGGGTTGAGCGCTTGGCAGATTCCAAAGACCGTTCTTAGGGCCCGTAAGGCCACCACCTGATTTTGGGCTCCCCCCACCCAAATGTCTCCATCTTCAAAACCCCCATTCGGGCCCAATAACCCCCGATTCCCCCACTCATAATTCGTTCAGTGGAGAAAATTTTCGACAAAAAAAAGGACAAGGGTTTTTTAGAGGTCTCTGGATTTTTTTTTGCCCCAAAAACGCCCCTCCCCCAATTTTAAAGGGGCATCAACCTCCACCTGAAATGGCAGAGAAACATCGGCGCCGTAGAACGGAGCAGAAGTGAATCTTGTTTAATTTCCTGAATGCAGAGACTCCCTCGGGACCAATTCACCACATCGCCCCCTTTCTGGTCAATCATTAATGGTTTAACAATAACCCGAAAAAATTACCAATAATTTACGATAAAAATGGGAAAAAACCCAAAAAAATCCTGCAGACCCTTTAAATAAAGGGTTTTGGCCCAAATCACAGAGGCCTGAACTGACCGGGGGTCCATTTCAATAAAATGGGATAAAGAATCCCCAAAATAGATCCCCTGTAGCCAAAAAGACACTTTGATCCCCTTTACATCGGCATTCTCTCTCAAAAACTGGGAATACAGTTTTGAACATGTTTTAATGGAGTCCCCATTAGAAAAAATCAAGATATCATCCAAAAAACAATAGAAATTTGTCCACAAAAACCCCGAAAATGTCATTTTGAAGGACTGGAAAGGGAAAGGGGCATTTTGTGAGCCCCAAAGGCATCACCCGGTACTCAAAAAGCCCCCAGGGGTATTGAATGCCGTCTTCCATTCATCCCCGTGCTTAATGCGAATAAGGTTATACGCCCCCCTGAGGTCAAGCTTGGTAAACCAAGTAGCGTTTTTCACCCTGGAAAACAGGTCAGAAATCAAGGGTAACGGGTATTGATATTTCACAGTAATATTGTTCAAGAGACGATAATCAATACACGGCCTCAATGAACCATCCTTTTTGGCCACAAAGAAAAAACCGGCACCTAAGGGTGAAGAGGATGGTCTGATATGACCCTTCTCCAATGATTCCTTGATATAAGACCGCATAGCGTCATGTTCAGGTACAGACAAGTTAAAAAGGCGACCCTTAGGGAATTTACTACCAGGCACTAATTCAATAGCGCAGTCATAGCTCCTATGGGGAGGCAAGGATGCAGATTTACTTTCGCTAAACACATCAGAAAAATCAATTAAAAAGTCAGGAACATCCTGAGCCTGGGGGAGGCAGAAAAAACAGGAGTGTTGGTATTAACACATTGGCAGCCCCAACTGGTTACAGACACAGATTTCCAATCCAAAACAGGATTATGAGACTGTAACCAAGAGAAACCCAGCACGATAATGTCATGCAGATTATACAGAACCAAAAATTTGCAGCACTCCTGGTGATCAGGTTCAACCCTCATTATCACCTGAGTAGAAAACTGGGGTTTATTCTCAGCCAAAGGGGTAGAATCGATCCCCAGTAGGGGAATAGACTTCTGTAGGGGTATCAAGGGAAACCCACAACGTCTAGCAAAATCATAATCCATCAGGTTAATAGCTGCTCCAGAATCAACGAAAGCCTGAGCAGAAAATGAGGACAGAGAGCATATCAGAGTGACAGTTAATAAAAACTTAGTCTGAACACTACCCAAGACAACTGAGCGAGCAAAACGTATTCCCCGCTTAGGGCAGACTGAAATAGCATGAGAGGCATCACCACAGTAGAAACATAACCCATTGCGCTTTCGAAACTCATGACGCTGTGCCCCAGACACCACTCTATCACACTGCATGGATTCAGAAGCTGGTTCACAAGGCAACACCATTCCACGCATACTTCTCCGCTCACGCAAACGTCTGTCAATTTGAATCGCTAATGACATAGAATCATTGAGACCAGAGGGGACAGGAATCCCACCATAACATCCTTTACATTATCTGACAGACCCTTCCGGAAAAGGGCTGCCAAAGCGTCGTCATTCCATTTGGTCAGGACTGCCCACCTACGGAATCTCTGACAGTATAACTCAGCATCATCAAGCCCCTGATTTAATGCCAACAAGGCTTTTTCAGCTTGATCAGTGACATTAGGCTCATCGTACAATAACCCCAAAGCCTGAAAAAATGCATCAACATCACTCAAAACAGGATCCCCAGGTGTCAGGGAAAAAGCCCAATCCTGAGGATCGCCGCGCAGGAGAGAGATGATAATTTGAACCTGCTGCGCTGCGTTCCCTGAGGACTTAGATTTTAAGGCAAAAAACAATTTACAATTATTTTTGAAATTCTGAAACTTAGCTCGATCCCTTAAAAACAAATCTGGCATGGGAATCCTAGGTTCCACAACAGGCAACCCAGCAAGATAGGTAGCAATACTCTGAACCTCAGTGGCAAGCGGATCCACACGGCCAGACAACTGTGCAAACTCCATTGAGAGAAAAGATCCTCCCCAGCACCCAGAGATACAGAGGGAAAAAAAAAAATGCAACAAACAGAAAAAAATCTCTGACAACTCTGACAACCTTTTTTTTTTTTGTTTTCTTTCACAATATTTTTCCCTTCTGTGAGTACCAAACAATTTTCAGTTTAGGCCGGTGATACTGTTATGATTTGGCAGCTGAGGAGTGCAGGTAAAAAAAAAAGCAATACACCAGAGCAGTTGGAAACTATGAGATTGCAGTACCCTGACTAACCACCACAACTAGAGGCAGCCGTGGAGCGTTCCTACGTTGGTCCTAGACGCCTCGTCACAGCCTGAGAAACTAACTACACCTAAAGATAGATATAGGAAAGCTATCTGCCCCGGAGCAGAACCCCAAAGACAATAGAAAGCCCCCAAACATGTAATGGCGGTTAGACAAGATGAAATACTGACACAGAAAGAAAATAGTATGAGCAAACGCTGGGGCCCAAACTAACTAAATAAAAAAGGACAGGAAGGGTACTTACTGCAATCCCAGAAAACCCTGAAAAGAACCAACACCACTAATTTCAAAAACACCTGAGATCACACGACCTCTACCACCTAAATTAGTTCTCTGGTGTAACAAAATCAAAACAGCAGCCACTGAAAAAACTGGAAAAAGCAAAAGTACATACATAAGTGGCTGAACTAAACTGAGAGGGCAAAAGCCCCCCGGAGGGGACCCTGAAGGCCCCCACAGAAGTGCAGGACAAAAATGCAAAAATATAGCACAAAAACAAAAGAAGAAAATGTCTTATCTGTTAGCAGGAGATGCAGACACGACACAGCAGGCTACAAGGGAAACAGGAATGAAGGATTCAGACCAGAACAATTGATCACCGGCAACCCTGATGGGAAGGTGACTCCCTTATATAAGACCAGTCAGTAACACCTGATTCCCAGTCCTCACAATCTTCACTGGACAGACCAGCACCGCTTGTAACCACCAGAGGAAGCCTCTGCTCAGAACTCATCTCAAACCCATTCACAACAGATTACACAATATTATAAAAAGAAGAAAAAGGGGTACTGTATCACCAGAAGCAAGGTATATATAGTATATTGAAAATATTCTAAATCTCCGTATATATTTCAGGAGGCAGACAAAGACGCTCACAGGCTCAGTATGGATTAGACAAGAATATAAAAAGCAGATCCGCAAGAAATAATCATACATGTGGGCCAATGTTCCAGGTGTCAATGATGCACTTAGAGTGGTGGGTGGTGGACTTTCTGGCAAAAAGGGTACTGTATCACAAGTGTACAGCTGGATACAGTCTAGGGGTCATTGTAAATCTTTGTATGTATTTCCAAAGTAACAGACAGACTCTTACAGGCTCAGTATGGATCACACCAGAATATAATAAGAAGAAAAAGGGGTACTGTATCAGCAGATACCAGGGATACCGTATTTTCCGGCGTATAAGACGACTGGGCGTATAAGACAACCCCCCAACTTTTACAGTCAAAATATGAATTTGTCTTAAAAGTGTGGGGGGGTCTTCTTATACGCCGGTGTCATCTTATACGCCGGCAAGGTGTTTACCTCCTCATATCAGCGAGGGTCTAGGCGCTGGGGGGTGGCGTCGGCGGCTCCTTTTGTGCATCCTGGGGGGGCTCTGTGCTGGGGGACGGCGGCGGAGGCTCCTCTCGTGCAGCCCCCAGGCTCTGTGCTGGGGGACGGCGGCGGCTCCTCATGCAGCCCCCACAGGCTCTGTGGTGGGGGACGGCGGCGGAGGCTCCTCTTGTGCAGCCCCCGCAGGCTCAGTGCTGGGGGACGGCGGCGGCTCCTCGTGCAGCCCCCGCAGGCTCTGTGCTGGGGGATGGCGGCGGTGATTCTTTTCTCAATCCCCGGAGGCCCCGGCAGCTCCATTGCTGCGATGCGGTGGCCTCCGGGAAAATGGCCGCTGAGGACGGCGCATGCTCAGTTTCAGATCTCGTCTCCCGAGATCTTGAGAAGAGATCTGAAGCTGAGCATGCAGCGGCCATTTTCCCGGAGGCCATCGCATCGCAGCAATGGAGCTGCCGGGGCCTCCGGGGATTGAGAAAAGAATCACCGCCGCCGTCCCCCAGCACAGAGCCTGCGGGGGCTGCACAAGAGGAGCCGCCGCCGTCCCCAGCACAGAGCCTGTGGGGGCTGCACAAGAGGAGCTGCCGCTGCAGTTCCCCAGCACAGAGCCTGCGGGGGCTGCACAAGAGGAGCCGCCGCCGCAGTCCCCCAGCACAGAGCCTGTGGGGGCTGCACAAGAGGAGCCACCGACGCCGCCCCACAGCGCCTAGACCCTCGTTGATATGATGAGGTAAACACCTCTGAAACGCCCACTCCCCCCACCGTACCCGGCGTATAAGACGACCCCCGACTTTGAAGATGATTTTCAGGGGTTAAAAAGTCGTCTTATACGCTGGAAAATACGGTATATAGTATAGTGAAAAAATACTAAATTTCCGTATATATTTCAGGAGGCAGACACTGATGCTCTCAGGCTCAGTATGGATTACACAATATATAAAAAAATTAAAAAGGGGTACTGTATAACCAGATACAAGGTATATATAGTATAGTGAAAATATTCTAAATCTCCGCATATATTTCAGGAGACAGACAAAGACGCTCACAGGCTCAGTATGGATCACACCAGAATATAATAAGAAGAAAAAGAGGTACTGCATCAGCATATATCAGGTATATATAGTATAGTGAAAATATTCAAAATCTCCATATATATTTCAGGAGGCAGACACTGATGCTCTCAGGCTCAGTATGGATTACATAATAATATAAAAAATTAAAAAGGGGTACTGTATCACCAGATACAAGGTGTTATGGGTTGGGGAATGCACCAAATAAATATAATAAAAAGGTGCGTTCGCAGCCCGGGGTCCACTGTGAAGGCAGAACCTGCTGCTAGTAAGATGGAGCAGTAGGTGGTATGAGCGAACTCTGTTATCCCGCAGAGTTGCAGATATGGACGCCGTAGCACTATATGGCGAAGTGAGCAAACTCTGTTACTCCACAGAGCCGCTAAACAAAAGAATGTGGCGCTATATGGCGGTATAGGAGAACTTTGTTGCTCCACAGAGTAACAACCTAAACGCTGACTAATAGCGATGTCCGAGTGCCGCCACCGGGTTATGTCCGGACTGCGCAGCTTCAATTTAAAGTAGTCAGCAATGAACACAGCAAACTCCTCACTGGAGATGCCGGTATACTAGGGACTAGAGTTGAGCATTCCGATACCGCAAGTATCGGGTATCGGCCGATATTCGCTCTATTGGAATTCCGATACTTAGTTCCGATATTTTCCATATATCGTATACCGGAATCGGAAGTTCCCATAATTCTTTGAGAGGCAATGTGATTTTAGTCAGCCAATGAGGAATCCTAAGAAGTGTGGGCACATCCTGTACTGCTGCGGTCTTGTTAACTAATGGCATGGCTGTGATTGGATGCTGAAATGATGTCAGAATGCACTATAAAAGGCGCCGCCGCCATTTTAGCGTCACTGTGCTGTGTATTCAGTAAGGGACAGAACGCTGCTCTGCGGACTCTGAGGGACAGTTAGAGATTGCGATTTTGTGTACTGTGCTCTAGGCAGGCTAGTTTACCAACCGCTGTGTAAAGCTTCCTTTTGCCAGTGTTGTTTTAACAGCTCTGTGCAAGGTGTGTGTGAGTGCAGGTGACGCTGCAGTTTGCTCTTTTTCCAACACTGTTTGTAGGCATCTGCACGTGTCACTCACAGACTCTTTTTTTTTTCTTTAGTGTAATTCTTGCTGCTCCATTCAATTGAAATTAAAGTGTGACGCGCTTCCATCCGTATCCAATACATTGGTTGCAAACACTATAGAATTACAGAAAGGAGCCTTTCAGAGATAGTGAACAGTTGTGTTCAGTGTTCACTCTAGTCTGTGAGGTTTTTTTTTTTTTTTTGAGTGCAGATCACGCTCCAGTTAGTTCTTCAACCACTGCTGGTTGTAGTCTGCTGAACGTGTGTCACTGCCTCATCCTTGTCATTTTTCTCTAATTGGTGCTGCTCCATTCCATTTCAAATAACTCAAATCTATTAGTGTGACGCGCTTCCATCCGTATCCAATACATTGGTTGCAAACACTATAGAATTACAGAAAGGAGCCTTTCAGAGATAGTGAACAGTTGTGTGCAGTGTTCACTGCAGTCTCTGCGTAATAACCACACTTAGGCCTTATAACTTTTCTGACTTTCTTTAACAATCTACCAAGATGAAGAAGGCAGGGAGTAAGGCACGTGGTCGTGGCCGTGGAGTTTCAGCAGGGAGAGGACGTGGGGATTCTGTGGCTGCTGCCGCACCCAGTGACACAGCATCCACCAGTTTTCCCCGTGAGCGTTCCTTTATGTGCAGATTTGTAGGAGCTCGGCGTACCCCCCTGCTGCGGGAAGAACAAATTGAAGCCGTTGTTGGTTGGATGGCAGCCAATGCATCGACTTCAATTGCTTCCACCTCCTCTCAGGACCACAACACTGTTGAGCAACCATCTGTCTGTTCACCGCCTGTCAAATTGCCCAGGCAGTCAGAGAGTTCTGAACTGGAGCCAGCTGAGTCTCTGCTTCTGTTCTCAGAATCTGTTGGCTTGCAAACAGGGGCCCAGCCAAGCAGCATTCTGGAATTTGAAGAAGAGGGAGTATGCAGTGATGCGCAACAGCTGTGTCTCTCTGAATCTGAAGAGGCGGGTGAGCCAGTGCCGATGGTCAGCACACCGCAGAACGCATCTGATGATGATGAGACTCAGTTGCCAGTTTCTGTTGAGCATGGTGCTGTCCAGACCACCCAACAGCAGCAGGTGTTGGAAGAGGGAAGTGGAGATGATGAGGTCAAAGACCCAACATGGCGTGAGGAACAGGAAGGTGGTGGGAGCAGCTCTGAGGAAGAGATTGTCCCAACGGTACAAACAGGAGGGAGAGGTAGGCTGCAGACTCGGTTGCCTGTAGCCTCCAGTTTGGCACCTGTTGGGAGCAGTTCTCTTCCAAAAGTCAAAACGGGCGCTCCCAGGACTTGCACTGCGTGGTGCTTTTTTGACACACTTGCAGATGATATTTGCTATGTCAAATGCAAGCTGTGTAAGCAAAAAGTAAAAAGAGGTAAAAGTGTCAGTAACCTCAATACCACTAATATGTGGAAACATGTGCGGACAAAGCACGTAGTTGAGTTACAAAGACACACTGGAGATGTAGGCCAACCTACAGCAGCACCTACATCTTCAGCTCGTGTTGGAGCCTCTTCCTCCAGCTCACACACAGCTGGTTCGGCTTCCTCACACGATCGCCATGGAAGAACCTCGGTCACTCTTGTCCAGAGACAAAGTGTTATTCCACCCACAGCTGCAAGTTCCCTGTCATCCTCACACTCCCAGGCCACAAAACAGCCATCGGTAGCACAGGCATGGGATAAAAGACGGCCATACTCGGCAAACCATCCACGAGCACAGGCTCTGAATGCTGGCATTGCAAAACTCCTGTCCCTTGAAATACTGTCATTCAGGCTGGTGGAGACTGACAGTTTCCGGAACTTAATGGCATTGGCAGTCCCACAATACAATGTGCCAAGCCGATTTTATTTCAGCAGGCAAGCCGTCTCTGCTCTGCAAAAGCATGTTGAGGGAAAAATTAAACATGCGCTACTAAACGCAGTCAGTAGCAAGGTCCACCTGACCACCGATGCATGGACCAGTACCCATGGCCAGGGACGTATACCTTTCTGTTATGTTTCGGTAGCTGAGGAGTGCAGTTAAAAAAGGCAATACACCAGAGCAGTTGGAATCTATGAGATTGCAGTACCCTGACTAACCACCACAACTAGAGGCAGCCGTGGAGCGTTCCTACGTTGGTCCTAGACGCCTCGTCACAGCCTGAGAAACTAACTACACCTAAAGATAGAAAAAGGAAAGCTATCTGCCCGGAGCAGAACCCCAAAGATAATAGAAAGCCCCCAAACATGTAATGACGGTTAGACAAGAAGAAACACTGACACAGAAAGAAAATAGTATGAGCAAACGTTGGGGCCCAAACTATCTAAATAGAAAAGGATAGGAAGGGTACTTACTGCAATCCCAGAAAACCCTGAAAAGCACCAACTCTACTAATTTCAAAATCACCTGAGATCACACGACCTCTACCACCTAAATTAGTTCTCTGGTGTAACAAAATCAAAACAGCAGCCACTGAAAAAACTGGAAAAAGCAAAAGAACAAAACTCAGTGGCTGAACTAAACTGAGAGGGCAGAAGCCCCCCGAGGGGACCCTGAAGGCCCCCAAAGAAGTGCAGGAAAAATGCAAAAATATAGCACAAACACAAAAGAAGAAAAAGTCTTATCTGTTAGCAGGAGATGCAGACACGACACAGCAGGCTACAAGGGAAACTGGAATAAAGGATTCAGACCAGAACAATTGATCACCGGCAACCCTGATGGGAAAATGACTCCCTTACATAAGACCAGTCAGCAACACCTGATTCCCAGTCCTCACAATCCTCACTAGCACCGCCTGTAACCACCAGAGGGAGCCTCTGCTCAGAACTCATCTCAAACCCATTCACAACACCTTTCCCTCACTGTCCATTGGGTCAATGTTGTGGAGCCGGGTACAGATCTTGCGAGTGGCGCTGTACGTGTTCTGCCAACTCCAAGGTTTGCAGGAATCCAGTCTGTACACATTGACTCCTCCTCCTACTCCAGTTCCTCAGAATCATCGCTGCAGGAGCCGTCACGGTCTACCTCCACATGGACCCGTGAACGCTTACCTGTTGCGACCGATATGAGCACAGCCGTGGCCAAACGTCAACAGGCCGTCCTGAAATTAATTTCCATGGGGAATCAAAGCCACACAGCGCAGGAGGTCTGGAATGCCATCAAGCAGGAGAGCGACGTGTGGTTTTTGCCAGCGAATCTCCAGCCAGGCTTGGTAGTGTGTGACAATGGCCGAAATCTGGTGGCAGCTCTGGGCCTTGGCAACCTCACTCACATACCATGTCTGGCACATGTGCTCAACTTGGTCGTGCAGAGTTTTTTGAGGGACTATCCGGATGTTGATGCACTGCTGCACAAGGTCCGCCTAGAGTGCGCTTACTTGCGACGTTCCAGCATGGCCAGATCGCGCATTGCAGCTCTGCAACGCAGATTTCGCCTTCCTGAACATCGCATCATATGTGACGTACCCACCAGGTGGAATTCCACGTTACATATGTTGGAGCGGTTGTGTGAGCAGCAGACAGCAGTAATGGAGTATCAGCTGCAACAGGCGCAATCAACACGCAATTTGCGCCGTTCACACTTCACCACTACTGAGTGGGCCTCTATGAAGGACATCTGCCACGTTTTGCGTGCGTTTGATGAGTCAGCCTGACTGTCCCCCTTATCTGCCTGCTTCAAAAAACACTGCAAGCACTAAGGGATGAGGTTTTGGAAGAGGTGGAGGATGAGGAGACACAAATTCCATCACCTTCTGGACAGTCAGCGCAACGCGGTTCCTCCCAAAGGGCTTTGCAGGGATCACTTTGTGAGGAGGATGAGGAGGAGTCAATGGAGGAGAAAGAAATCGCTACAGAGGGAGGTACACAATGCTCTAGTCAGTATGTAGAGCGAGGGTGGGGTGATGCAGAGCAGGTACAGATGACGCCTCTTACAGAGGACAGCGTTTGTTGGCCAGTTGGAAGTCTGCAGCACATGGTTGATTTCATGCTGCAGTGCCTGAGAAACAACCGCCGCATCGCCCACATTCTCACCACGTCTGATTATTGGGTGTACACCCTCCTAGACCCTTGCTACCGGGACAACTTACAAAGCCTCATCACACCGTTGAACCGGGAGCGTAAAATGCGGGAGTACCAAGACACACTGGTGAAATCCATAATGTTCTCCATTCCAGCCGAGAGCAGTGCTGCTGATACTGCTTTACAAAGCAGCTCTGTGCGTGGAGGCAGTGGAGACAGCTCTGCAACAAGAGGGAGCACAAGCAGCGCCTCTGCACAGGGGGGCAAGACCAGTATGTTCCAAATGTGGCGAAGTTTTGTGGCAGCGCCACCAATGTCTACACCATCCGAGACGCCTCCAGTCACCAGGAGGCAACGTTTCCGTAAGATGGTGACAGACTACTTGTCTTGCCCTCTCAGTGTACTCCCAGATGGCTCTTCCCCTTTCAAGTTTTGGGTCTCTAAGCTGGATACATGGCCAGAGCTTAGCCAGTATGCATTGGAGGTGCTGGCTTGCCCTGCTGCCAGTGTATTATCGGAGCGCGTCTTTAGTGCTGCAGGTGGTGTACTAACAGACCGTCGCATGCGACTATCCTCCGATAATGTAGACCGGCTTACTTTTCTGAAAATGAACAAGGCATGGATCTCGCCAGAATTTGCCTGTCCGTTTTCCGATTAAATAACTGGTTGGCAACGTTATCAATTTCTTCTGTTATGTTCATCTATCTACCACCTGAACTCTACTCCCTGGGCTACAACACTGCCAGTCTGAGGGGAATGATCAGTTAACAACCAAAATGTTCTCCCCAACAGATAGTAGCGCAACGACTCCAGTGCCCACTTGATCGCCAGGCACTCTCTCTCTCTACAATGCTGTATCTGGTTTCAGCTGGAGTTAGCTTTCGACTCTGGAAAGTAATGTGATGCTCCTCCCCGTTAACCTCCTGAGACAAAACGGCACCCACACCTACTGTACCTCTGACGCATCAGTCTGGACAATGAATTCTCTTTTGAAGTCGGGTGTGATCAAAAATGGTGACACACACACAGTGCCCCTTTTAGTTTTACAAACGCTTCTTCAAGCTGATCATTCCATCGCACCATTACTAACTTCCTGCCTTTTAGGCAGTCATTTAACGGCGCCGACAGTGTTGCAAAATTGTGAATAAATCGCCGGTAGTATCCCACTAACCCCAAAAACCCTTTCACTTGTTTTGTGGTGAGGGGACGGGGCCAGTTTTGGATTGCCTCTACTTTGTTTATTTGGGCTTTGATAACTCCTCTCACAATCACATACCCCAGGTAGCGAGCTTCCTCCAACCCTATGGAACACTTCTTTGGGTTGGCAGTTAGCTCTGCTTGTCTCAGCGAATCTATCACCGCCTGTACCTTGGCTAAGTGACTTTCCCAGTCTGTACTGTACACCACAATATCGTCCAGATTGGCCGCGGCATATCGGCGATGAGGACGAAGAACAACGTCCATTAACCTCTGGAATGTCGCTGGAGCGCCATGCAACCCGAAGGATAGGACTATATACTGGAACAGTCCCTCGGGTGTTACAAAAGTCGTTTTCTCTCTCTCTGCTTTTGTTAGTGGCACCTGCCAATACCCTTTTGTGAGGTCAATGAATGAAAAATAACGTGCCTGACCAAACCGCTCTATTAACTCATCGACCCGGGGCATGGGTAGGCGTCAAAGTTAGAAATTTCATTCAGTTTTCTGAAGTCATTACAGAACCTTAGTGTCCCATCTGGCTTTGGTATTAGGACTATTGGGCTGGCCCACTCACTCTGGGACTCTTCAATGACCCCTAACTGCAGCATCTTCTTGACCTCTTCCTTGATGGCTTGTCGCCGGGCCTCAGGCCCGATATGGCTTTAATCGTACTTTGCCCTGCGGCTCAGTGACAATTTCATGTTGTATTAGGGAGGTACGACCAGGAAGTTCCGAAAAAACATCTGTATTTCGGCTAACAAACTCTCGGACTTCCTGAACTTGTCTGTGCGACAAAGTGTCTGATATTTTGACGGCGGAGAGGACTTCTCTTGCCTTCTCCTGAGGCAAGGAAGCCATCTGTACTGGAAATGCAGGCCGTGGACAATCCTCACCAAGCGGGTCTCTGTCTTTCCATGGTTTGAGCATATTCACATGGTATACGTGTTCTGGCTTTCTCCGCCCTGGTTGGTGTACTTTATAGTTTACTGGTCCCACCTTCTCTATAATGTCGTAGGGTCCCTGCCACCTTGCAAGGAACTTACTATCCACTGTAGGCACAAGTACCAACACCCGATCCCCAGGGTTAAAGGACCTTACCCGTGCCTCCCGGTTATAGACCTGCCTCTGTGACCTTTGTGCTGATTCCTTATGTTCTCGGACTAATGGTAGGACTGTCTCCATTCTCTCTTGCATTTTGGCCACATGTTCTATCACACTTTTGTGGGGAGTTGTATGGTTTTCCCAGGCCTCTTTAGCTATATCGAGTAAGCCACGGGGATGTCTGCCATATAATAGTTCAAAGGGCGAGAACCCTGTAGATGCCTGGGGCACCTCCCGCACTGCAAACATCAGGTATGGCAACAAGAGATCCCAGTCCTTAGCATCTTTAGAGACTTTTTTTTTCAACATATTCTTCAGGGTTTTATTGAACCTTTCTACTAAACCGTCTGGGGATGATAGACCGATGTGCGCAACTGTTTAACACGTGGCAGAGTTCCTTCATGATTTTTGACATAAAGGGGTCACCTGATCTGTTAAGATTTCTTGAGGGATTCCCACCCGAGAGAACATACCCATGAGTTCTTTTACGATCAGTTTTGCCGAGGTGTGTCGCAGGGGAATAGCCTCAGGATACCTGGTAGCGTAATCTAGAACTACGAGGATGTGTTGATGACCCCTTGCTGATTTATTAACCGTCCACACCAGATCCATTGGCTATTCTCTCAAACGGTACCTCTATAATTAGTAATGGCACCAAGGGACTCTGAAAATGAGGCTGCGGACTGGTTACCTAGCACACGGGACAAGAGTAACAATACCGTTTAACTTCTTCATAGACCCATAGCCAGTAAAACCGTTGTAGAATTCTGTCTAGGGTTTTCTTTGGTCCCAAATGTCCCCCTAGTACATGCGCATGCGCTAAGTCCATTACCAACCTCCGATATGACTGCGGTACCAGCAATTGCTCGACAATTTCCCCATGTATTTTTTCAACCCCATGCAGCAAATCTTGGTTCAGCTCAAATCGGAGAAATACTTTAGCTGCCCTGGGATGTTGGGTTCCCCATTGACAACCAGTACATTTTCCCAGGCTCGAGTCAACGTAGGGTCCCGTAGTTGCGCCGTACCAAAATTGTCACCTGCCACATTTAAGTATGACAATTCTGGTCCCGGTGGCAAATCTTCCATCTCCCCACCTAACACTTCTATAGGAGAGGGGTTTTCCTCCTCCGCCGAAGGCAAAGGTACTCCTACCGCCAGTACATCTTCCTCTGGGCCACCAGGTTCATGCCCGATTTCTGGAGAATGCAACCTGTTTGCCACTGGTGCCGACGACTGTTCTGTGGGAGGGGTAATTACAGGCCAAAGCACAGAAAATAACGGAAAATCTCTCCCCATTATTAATGCTAATTAACCACCACCCCCACCTCGTGTCACCTCCTCCCCGCTGGCGTGTTTATCATCACCAGGTGGTAGGATAATGTTTTAAGTCACCATGTATACACAACACACCCATTTTCACAGCAGTATACTCGCTGATTTGGATGTGGCTGGCTCGTATTAGGGTCACTCACGAGACTACCTGAGTCCACTAGAGCCACAGCAGGGTTACCCTCCACCTGCACTTTACACAAATGGTTCATATTGGGTCCCTCTGGTTTGACCACTGCACACATGTGTTCTGCATAGTGAGACTGTTAGTAGCCAAAGTTGTTGTCCATGGGCTCTGTCAGGTGGGGGCAAACAGCTCTCACATGTCCTGGTTGTTGGCACCTCCAACAGATTATGGGGACCCTTTCATTCCCCGACCTGTCCTGGGCGGCCCTCCGAGTCTCTGCTCGCCGAGCTGTGGGTGAAGGTTTGTGGAATTTACTTGGTACCTTCCGGGTAGTCTCTCCCTGTATCTCCTTGGTAGCCCCATATCTTTCAATGAGGTCTACCATTTGGAGACCATCAGTAGGGGCTGCCTGTCCAAGCCATGTTTGAAGGGTGTGTGGCAAATTTCTCAAGAATTTATCAGTCACTATACGATCCAGCATAGCGCGGGGTGACAACACCTCCGGCTGCAACCACTTTTCTATCAGGTGTATCAAGTCATAATACTGTGACCGAGCTGGCTCGGAAGGGGAAAAGTTCCACTGGTGTACCCGCTGTGCCCGGACCAAAACATTTACCCCAAGACGTGCAAGTATCTCACCCTTGACGCTCTCATAGTCCTCCTGTTGCTCGGGGGGTAGGTCCCTAGAGGCTTTTGCGGGTCCTGAATTAAAAAAACGGAGCCACGATCTCGGCCCACTGGTACCAGGGCAGTCTCTCCCTTTTAGCCACGCCTTCAAACATCTCCAGGTACACCTCGACGTCATCTGATTGCTCTATCTTTCGGATCGCTGTACGCACCGCTTTCCGGACATCCTGCCATCCCCGGGCAGCTCCTGCTGTCTGCGGCGCTGTGATGTGCTGCATCACTAGACTATTGGTTTCCTGTTGCTGTCGATTAAATATCTGCTGCTGCTCCATAGCCTGCTGCTGTGTAGCCCGCTGCTGCTCCATAGCCTGCTGCTGTATAGCCTGCTGCTGCTCCATAGCCTGCTGCTGTATAGCCTGCTGCTGCTGCTGCATAGCCTGCTGTTGCTGCCGCATGGCCTCCTCCAGCATTTTTACTGTGTTCTCCATCTTGGGACAGTTATCCACCGGGTTTTGCGTCACTTTATTTACCTAGGACATTTACTGTCATGCAGGAAAAAACAGCCTGACCTCACTGCGTTGCCCGCATTGAAGCCACCAATTGTAGGGATCCGCTCTGGTAGGCAGGGCTGGGCCGCAGTAATGAGGCAAACACACCGTCTTTTACTTCAAATTTCAGTGGTTTTAATCATGAGTTCAACAAAAAGTCCAGATAACAAAATAAAAACAGAACATAAATCACCCCAGTTTGGAGAACCACTGGTGCCAGACTCACCCTTGCTTGGGACGGGCTTAACTATGCGGCTGCAGGTCAGCAGAGACTGCCAGGTCCCATTCCGGGTGGTCTGGTACTCGCTTCCTGGTGCACACTGGCACACAGTAACAATACAATCTTCCAGGCTGACTCCAGCCAAACTCCTTCCTTCCACACACCAACTACAACAGCTCCTTGTTTTATAGGCCTACTCCACACCCTCAGGTGAGGTACACATCAGATGACCAGATCACGTGACTATGACCTTATCACAGGTCATTGTGATCATGGAAAATCCTGAGCAAACTTCAGTCTGCTAGAAGAAATATATCTCACATCCAGCAAGATCCCCTTTGGTGTTCCACAGCGGCAAGAAGTCTCCTGTTCCCTACACATGCACAGAAAAACCCATGTCGAACATGCTCCAAATAGGGAAGAGCCGTCACCCTGATTGTTATGCTTAAAACAGGAAAGATTGAAGTTTTCAAGGGCTAAAATGAAAATTTTTAATAAGAAATATGGACAAATATTAATTTGTCATCACAGCGCATATCTGCACATGGCTAGTAGAAATGGTAACAAAAAATAAAACATAGTGTTTACTTTTTTAAATTAATGCATAAAAATACATTTCATAATTATCAATTAATGCTTCTTAAGGAACGTTATCTGTACCTGTAAGATAATGCAGTCAATGGATGTACGAATCATAAACATCATCATCATCATCATCCTCACGAGTTTTATTAATGACAGACATAATAAAATACACAGACTGAGGACAACTGTAACTTCACACACCATATATGAAATGGCCATCATGTAAACCTGGTAATAATGCGCAATAATAAATAATTACACCAAGAAAGTGCATCATGCATACAAACAATAGGTAGTTAGACCTGCAAGTGCTGTTGAAACAACCACAACAGATTTAAATTAATAATGCTATATAGCTATCACAGTGCATAGTTACTCATGGACAATGTCGATCTAATACTGTACCTCAATAAAGGCAGCGTCACCCATCATGCTTGTTTGTCTTGTAGATTGTTGAAGAGGGAATTTTTTTTTTTTTTAAAGTTCCTTTTTATTTGGATTTTCAAAAACAAAAAGGCCACATATGGCGGTACACATCTCGGTCGCAGCCGATATGGTCATAAAATAAACATTCTAAAAGTCAAAGTAACAAGAGAACAAAAAACCGAAACTCGTTAATAATTGTAAGGAAACCCCTAACTTGTAGGATTCCTCCCGTCATCTTCCTTCTCTAACTTTGCTGTGATCCTGATTAAACTATTTCACTCGTCACCCTTCTGTGGCGTGTATTTTTTCAAATTCTCGCCACCTTTACATTCATTTCTCCGATCATATTAAAATATAAGGCTTTCCTCAATATCACCATGATCGTTCATGATCCCATGTTTACTCATTAACGCTGTAATATGTTGAGGAATGTGATTTGCTTTCGCTAGTCGTGCTAATAGTATCCCTGATTTGCTACCATAACGATATAGATCGGCTCTATAATTCAAATTACTGGTTCTCTCGCGTCGATCTACCCATAGGTCAAAGTCAGCCTTAGCCTGCTTCCATCTATTTTTATCCTGTGTCCATGAAGTTGTCATACTAGGCCTCTGCCTACACCCTCCTTGACCCTGTGCTCCAACACCGCCAGTTGTTGCTCGGAAGTGCTGTTAGCACAGTAAACACTTGCTCCTGTGTTACTGGGGTTCAGTAATGTCAGCTGTTCCCCTGCTGTGTGTACGGCAAAAAGTCCTGCTTCCTCCACCCTGTTCTCTTCTCATTCCTGGGCTCCAACACCGACAGTTGTTGCTCGGAAGTAATTGGCAGGGGTACTGACTCCTGCCTAGCCTGGTTACAGCACGACAGCTGTTTCCTGGCAGTGTCAACGTCAATTAGCCTACAATAAGTTGTCCTGTCGTGTTGCTTTCGGGTTAGCCGACTGTATAGTGCCTGCAGTTTAGGTGATTCCTATGTGTGCTGTGTGATAAGTAAATAAAGGCTGTTTCCGTTGTGACAATAGGACAAGCACCGACTGCAGGACTGTGTGATTCAGTAACTGCGGACGGCTTGCGGCCTGTCAAATTACATTTTCATGGGTGCCTTCTGCTACCCGTCCGGGTTCCAGTACCGTCAACTGGTTCTCCGCAGTGCCTTTGGCCTAGGTGCCTCCATCTCGGTATCCGAGTTCCAGCAACGTCTGCTGGTCCTTGGTAGTGCTTTGGAGCACAGGTACCTCCTGCTTAGTAACCGTGTCCCAGTAACGTCAGCTGGTCCTCGGTTGTGCCATTGGCTCTTTTCCTTCTGCTGCCCCTCCGGGTTCCAGCACAGTCAGCTGGTCCTCGTTACTTCCATTGTCTCTTCTACCATCTGATAACCGTCCGGGTTCCAGTAACGTCAGCTGGTTCTCGGAAGTTAGTCAGCCTTCTTGTACCTTCAGCTACATTTACAAATTGAATATTTTTTAAATGTTTTGTTGGGTAATCACTGTGGATCTCCAACAATGAAGACGACGACCCCGAAGACCACACCGAAGAAGATGACGACCACAAGGACGACGAGCATGAAGCCAACCAGCCTGAACACCATCACAAAGAAGAAATAAAAGATTACCCAGAAGAAGATCACCAACAGGACAAAGAAGGTTAAGACAAACTACAAGATACAGAACAAGAGACAGAAGAACAATAAGCAGAAGATGAAAAAGCATAACAACATGAAGTATAAGACCAAAATGAAGAGCAAAATATATGCTCTAAATTATAAGCAGAGCAAGACTAAGCAGTGTATGGGGGTGAGTCCGTTCCTCCTCGTGGTGCCCCTGGAAAATGCCTGCTGCTGCAGGCTAAACTCAACACGGACAAATACTGTTGTAATTTAAAACTTTTGTGACAGCAAGAACGCAAGGATGAAAAATTCATACTTTTACAGATTACAAGTACAGGAATCTCTGTCAAAAATAAGAATATGATGAAGAAGATGAAGATGAAGTAGAATATGAAGAAGAATAATAGTTGAATAAGAACAATATGAGTAATATTAACAAAAAGATGAATAGCAAGAAGTTTAAGAAGAAGATAAAGAAGGTGAAGATGAATAATAATAAGATGAAAAAGATGATGCTGCTGAAGATTATGAAGGAGAAAGTGTGTCAAAAGTTAAAAAGGTGAAGAGCATGGAAGTTGTGAAACATACATATTTGCCAAAATAGAAAAAAGGTTAACAACATTGTCAATTTGTTCGTCAATCCGAACATCTTTACAAAAAAAAATATTAATGCTATTCCATTTGATTGGGTTAAATATCTATGCCTTTAATGTCTCCTCAACCTCCCCCAATACATTCTACATTACTCTTTGTTGTTTTCCTTCATGTACAATTAACCAACAAGGCAAGAATGGGCTTTTTTTAATTCTGATATTTTTTTCCCATAGACTTACATTGGATTTCCGGTATCGGTATCGGGTATCGCCGATATTTCTTGTGTATCGGCGATACCATTCCGATCCGATACTTTTGGATATCGGAAAGTATCGCTCAACTCTACTAGGGACTATACAGCCAGAGCCCTTAACCCATACATACAACTCCTCACCGGAGGTGCCGGTATTCTAGGGGCTTATTTCAGCCGGGTCCCTAAACACATGCATAACCACACTGGCACAAGCAAATAACAGATTTGATACTAGCACACGGCCATGTGGTTATGCCACCTTTTTATAGAGACCTTCCAGAAAGGACCAATAGGTAGCTGCTTAGAACACCACCAGCTTCAGGACCTTCCTGGAGGACCAATAGGTGTCGCAGCTGTATCCGAGCATGTGACCCCTGATCTCCAATGGAAGATCTTGCCCTGGGCATGCTCAGATGGAGAAACAGAGGACTTAGTCCCAAATGTGCCTGCTCCAACACTGGTTACAACAGAGGATCCAGGAGCGGCAGCAGCAAGTCTCTGCACATTATTATGCCGGGTGAGGCGCTGGGACCGACGTCTCTGCTGAGCAGATTCCACTGGGGCCGGAGATGGATGGGAGACCGCAGCGGGACTGGTTCGAGATTCCCCTTGTGCCGCAGCAGGAACTCGATCCCTAACATTAACCCCCTCCTAGGGCCCCCCCTTCTTTGGGCCTCGCTGCGCTCAAAGGCAGCGATGAGCTGCGGAGCGTGAACGTGCTCGGCAGTCTCCCATGACCTATCCTCAGGCCCATAACCCCTCCAATCCACCAAATAAATTTTTTTGCCCCATACCACCTTACACCCTACGATGGCATTCACCTCATGATCGTTGGTAGATGAACCCGACGTCCCGGCAGATGACTCGGAAAACTGGGAGATAGCCACAGGTTTAAGAAGGGACACGTGAAAGGTATCAGAGATACCAAAACGAGGTGGAAGGGCTAGGCGGCAGACTACAGGGTTTACCTGCTCAAGGATGTAAAGGGGGCCAAATAGCGAGGTGCCAACTTAGTAGACTCTACTCGCAGTCTGATGTTCCGGGCAGAGAGCCACACTAAGTCGCCCGGGGCAAATGTCGGAGTGGGGCGCCGATGAACATTGGCTGAAGACCTCATCCTCTCCTTGGAGGCCTGAATGGCATCCTGGGTTTGGTCCCAAATGTCCTGTGCCTCCACAGCCCAGTCTGCCACCCTGGAATCGGTGGACGACATGGGCATGGGCACCAGAACCCACGGATACTGACCGTAATTCAAGAGGAATGAGGTCTGTCCGGTGGAGTCAGCCACAGCATTATTGAGAGCAAACTCAGCCAACGGTAGTAAAGATGCCCAGTCATCCTGTCTGGCTGAGACAAAATGTCGCAAATATGTGACCAAGGTCTGGTTGGCCCTCTCTACCAACCCATTTGTCTCGGGATGATATGCAGAGGAGAGATTTAACTCAATGCTGAGTAAACGACACAGCTCTCTCCAGAACAGAGATGCAAACTGGGGACCTCGATCACTAACGACTTTGTCTGGCATACCGTGTAAATGGAAAATATGCCTAATAAATAATGCCGCCAAGGCCCTTGCAGACGGTAAATGTGGTAGCGGCACTAAGTGCACCATTTTGGAGAAGAGGTCGGTTATCACCCAGATGATGGTGCAGCCCCGAGACTTGGGTAAGCCCACCACAAAATCCATCCCGACCATCTCCCAAGGCCTGTCTGCCACCGGCAAAGGAAAAAGTAACCCAGCCGGCCATTGTCTAGGGGACTTATTCTTGGCGCAGGACACGCACGCCTGAACATATTCTCTGACTTTACGGACCATATGTGGCCACCAGTATGTCCTCGCCAGCAACTCAAATGTCCTTTTTGTCCCAAAATGTCCACCCACCCTGGAGGAATGTGCCCAAGAAAGTACTTCCGGTCGCAAATTGGTGGGTACGAAAGTCTTGCCCGGAGGAACAGACTCAAGAGAAACCAGAGCCACAGTTCTTAGGCTCTCACAGGGGACAATAAGCCGAGGCTCCTCCTCCACCTCCTCAGAGGATACGACGGAGCAAGACAGAGCATCGGCCCAAATGTTCTTCTCACCAGAGAGGAAATGGAGGGTTAAATGGAACCGGGAGAAGAACAGAGACCATCTGGCCTGGCGGGAATTCAGCCGCTGGGCTGTTTGCAAGTACACCAAGTTTTTGTGGTCCTTGAAGACCTGGAAGGGAAAGCGAGCCCCCTCCAGAAGATGTCTCCACTCGGAGAAGGCCAACTTCATAGCCAGTAACTCCCTGTCCCCGATGGAATAATTCCTCTCTGCTGGTATAAAGGTTTTAGAAAAGAAGAAGCAGGGATGCTTCTGACCTTGAGCATCCTTTTGATAAAGGACTGCTCCAGCACCAACAGAAGAGGCGTAATAAATGGCTTATCAACATTGGGGCGATGTAATATGGGAGCACTGGCAAAATGCGACTTGATGGAAGAGAACGCCTTGGAGACTTCCTCAGACCACAACTTGGGATTTGCTCCTTTCTTGGTGAGGACTACCAAGGGAGCTACCAAAGTCGAGAAATGGGGAATGAACTGGCGATAATAATTAATGAACCCCATAAAGCGCTGCACCGCTTTAAGAGAATGGGGTTCTTGCCAGTCCATCACAGCCTGTAGTTTGGCAGGATCCATAGCCAATCCCTGGGCAGAGATGATATAGCCCAGGAAAGGTAAAGACTCCTGATCAATCATGCATTTCTCCAACTTTGCATAGAGGGAATTCGCCCGTAAAAGGTTGAAGACTTTGCAGACATCCCTCCGGTGAGAGTCAATATCTGGAGAAAAGATGAGAATATCATCCAGATAGACTACTACAGAGGTGGAAAGCATATCCTGGAAGATGCCATTGACAAAGTCTGGGGCATTACAGAGCCCGAAGGGCATCACCAGGTATTCATAATGCCCATCCCTGGTATTAAAAGCCGTCTTCCATTCGTGCCCGTCACGGATGCTAATCAGGTTATAAGCACCACGCAGATTTAATTTAGTAAATACCCTTGCTCCCCGGAGCCTATCAAAGAGCTCAGAAATCAGGGGCAATGGGTACTTATTCTTAACTGTGATGGCGTTGACCCCTGTAATCTATACACGGACATAGTTCTCCATTCTTCTTCTGCATGAAGAAGAACCCCGCCTCTGCTGGTGACACCGACTTCCTAATGAACCCTCTTGCCAGATTCTCCTGGATATATTGAGACATAGCCTCCGTCTCAGGAAGCGAGAGGGGATAGACCCTTCCCCGAGGAGGTTCTGCTCCAGGCAAGAGGTCAATAGGACAGTCGTAGGGACGAGAAGGGAAATAATTTCCTGATGGGAAGGGGATACACACAAAGTAAGGGGAACAGTCTGATGTGTAAGTTGCAAGGGCAATGTCAACCCATTCACTACCCGGACAGTCACTGATTTGTCGAGCGCTACCAGATGTATTGCGTGGCGACGAGCAAAGGTAGATGACATGAAATTCCCTTCTGCTCCCGAGTCCACACAAAGCTCGACTGTAAGAGTGGAAAAGCCTACAGTGACTGTCCCTTTAAATGTCATCTTGGAGGAAAATGCAGCTGTCTCCAGTGAACCTCCTCCCAGGGTCACTAGACGCGATCGCTTCCCCGATTGCTGTGGACATCTGTTAGCATAGTGTCCTGTCTGCTGGCAAAGATTACAGACCACTTGTAGTCGAGCTGCCCGAGACTTAGGTCCCACATGAGAAACCTCCATGGCTTTTTGGGGTTCGGACGCCTGAACAGGAGGTTCGAGAGGTTTGGCAAAGGTGGGAGCCAACCGAAATCTCTGCCTACACTGGGTCCGCTCCAACCTCCGCTCGTAAAAACGGAGGTCGATGCAGGTAGATATGGACATATGCATGCTGTGGGCAACATGATGACATAGCAGGCAGCCAGCACCATCTTAGAGAAGGGCATTGCAGGGATTGGCTGGCTTTCAGTGGCGTTACAGTGCATTTAAAATCCCTCAGCGCCGACAGCCATTTTACAACTGCCAAAGTGTAGGGGAAGGTTGCTGGCGGTGCGTCTAAGCTGGGAGAGCGTTAGGCAGAGCCTAAACAAAAAAGAACCTTTGTGCTGATAGCGATTAGCTGTACAGTGACTGTGCAGCGAGAGGGGAGGATTTTAGTGTGTGCAGCAAGCAACGCTGGTTTTTAGGCTGCATGCCTGCCAGTGATGCTGTAGAAATTGCTTGTGTGGACCATCAAATCTGATTAGAGGCTGCCTACCTGTGATAAAGGGGCAATTAATTTGGTGGAGTAGCTGAGCTGCCTGCCAGTGACAGTGTACAAATTGCTTGTGTGCACCACCAGATCTGATTACAGGCTGCCTGCCTGTGATAAAGGGGCAATTAATTTGGTGGAGTAGTACAGCTGCCTGGCCCTGACAGTGTACAAATTGCTTTAGTGGAGCATCACATCTGAATAGTAGGCTGCCTGACTGTGATAAGGGGGCAATTAATTTGGTGGAGTAGTACAACTGCCTGGCCCTGATAGTGTACAATTTGCTTTAGTGGAGCATCACATCTGAATAGTAGACTGCCTGACTGTGATAAGGGGCAATTAATTTGGTGGAGTAGTACAGCTGCCTGGCCCTGACAGTGTACAATTGCTTTAGGGGAGCATCACACTGAATAGTAGCTGCTGACTGTGATAAGGGCAATAATTGTGTGAGTAGTACAGCTGCCTGCCTGACATGTACAAATTGCTTTAGTGGAGGATCACTCTGATTACTAGTCTGCCTGACTGTGATAAAGGGGCAATTAATTTGGTGGGGTAGTACAACTGCCTGGCCCTGATAGTGTACAATTTTCTTTAGTGGAGCATCACATCTGAATAGTAGACTGCCTGATTGTGATAAGGGGCGATTAAATTGGTGGAGTAGTACAGCTGCCTGGCACTCACAGTGTACAAATTGCTTTAGTGGAGCATCACATCTTAATAGTAGGCTGCCTGACTGTGATAAGGGGGCAATTTATTTGGTGGAGTAGTACAGCTGCCTGGCCCTGACAGTGTACAAATTGCTTTAGTGGAGCATCACATCTGAATAGTAGGCTGCCTGACTGTGATAAGGGGGCAATTAATTTGGTGGAGTAGTACAGCTGCCTGGCCCTGACAGTGTACAAATTGCTTTAGTGGAGGATCACATCTGATTACTAGTCTGCCTGACTGTGATAAAGGGGCAATTAATTTGGTGGAGTAGTACAGCTGCCTGGCCCTGAGAGTGTACAAATTACTTTAGTGGAGCATCACATCTGAATAGTAGGCTGCCTGACTGTGTTAAGGGGCAATTAATTTGGTGGAGTAGTACAGCTGCCTGGCCCTGACAGTGTACAAATTGCTTTAGTGGAGGATCACAACTGATTACTAGTCTGCCTGACTGTGATAAAGGGGCAATTAATTTGGTGGAGTAGTACAACTGCCTGGCCCTGATAGTGTACAATTTTCTTTAGTGGAGCATCACATCTGAATAGTAGACTGCCTGACTGTGATAAGGGGCAATTAAATTGGTGGAGTAGTACAGCTGCCTGGCACTCACAGTGTACAAATTGCTTTAGTGGAGCATCACATCTGAATAGTAGGCTGCCTGACTGTGATAAGGGTGCAATTTATTTGGTGGAGTAGTACAGCTGCCTGGCCCTGACCGTGTACAAATTGCTTTAGTGGAGGATCACATCTGATTACTAGTCTGCCTGACTGTGATAAAGGGGCAATTAATTTGGTGGAGTAGTACAGCTGCCTGGCCCTGAGAGTGTACAAATTACTTTAGTGGAGCATCACATCTGAATAGTAGGCTGCCTGACTGTGTTAAGGGGCAATTAATTTGGTGGAGTAGTACAGCTGCCTGGCCCTGACAGTGTACAAATTGCTTTAGTGGAGCATCACATCTGAATAGTAGGCTGACTGACTGTGTTAAGGGGCAATTTATTTGGTGGAGTAGTACAGCTGCCTGGCCCTGACAGTGTACAAATTGCTTTAGTGGAGCATCACATCTGAATAGTAAGCTGCCTGACTGTGATAAGGGGCAATTAATTTGGTGGAGTAGTACAGCTGCCTGGCCCTGACAGTGTACAAATTGCTTTAGTGGAGGATCACATCTGATTACTAGTCTCCCTGACTGTGATAAAGGGGCAATTAATTTGGTGGAGTAGTACAGCTGCCTAGCCCTGAGAGTGTACAAATTGCTTTAGTGGAGCATCACATCTGAATAGTAGGCTGCCTGACTGTGTTAAGGGGCAATTAATTTGGTGGAGTAGTACAGCTGCCTGGCCCTGAGAGTGTACAAATTCCTTTAGTGGAGCATCACATTTGAATACTAGGCTGCCTGACTGTGTTAAGGGGCAATTAATTTGGTGGAGTAGTACAGCTGCCTGGCCCTGACAGTGTACAAAATTGCTTCAGTGGAGCATCACATCTGAATAGTAGGCTGCCTGACTGTGATAAGGGGGCAATTAATTTGGTGGAGTAGTACAGCTACCTGGCCCTGACAGTGTACAAATTGCTTTAGTGGAGCATCACATCTGAATAGTAGGCTGCCTGACTGTGATAAGGGGCAATTAATTTGGTGGAGTAGTACAGCTACCGGGCCCTGACAGTATACAAATTGCTTTAGTGGAGCATCACATCTGAATAGTAGGCTGCCTGACTGTGTTAAGGGGGCAATTAATTTGGTGGAGTAGTACAGCTGCCTGGCCCTGACAATGTACAAATTGCTTTAGTGGAGCATCACATCTGAATAGTAGGCTGCCTGACTGTAATAAGGGGGCAATTAATTTGGTGGAGTAGTACAGCTGCCTGGCACTCACAGTGTACAAATTGCTTTAGTGGAGCATCACATCTGAATAGTAGGCTGCCTGACTGTGTTAAGGGGGCAATTAATTTGGTGGAGTAGTACAGCTGCCTGGCCCTGACAATGTACAAATTGCTTTAGTGGAGCATCACATCTGAATAGTAGGCTGCCTGACTGTAATAAGGGGGCAATTAATTTGGTGGAGTAGTACAGCTGCCTGGCACTCACAGTGTACAAATTGCTTAAGTGGAGCATCACATCTGAATAGTAGGCTGCTTGACTGTGTTAAGGGGGCAATTAATTTGGTGGAGTAGTACAGCTGCCTGGCCCTGACAGTGTACAAATTGCTTTAGTGGAGCATCACATCTGAATAGTAGGCTGCCTGACTGTGATAAGGGGGCAATTAATTTGGTGGAGTAGTACAGCTGCCTGGCACTCACAGTTTACAAATTGCTTTAGTGGAGCATCACATCTGAATAGTAGGCTGCCTAACTGTGATAAGGGGGCAATTAATTTGATGGAGTAGTACAGCTGCCTGGCACTGACAGTGTACAAATTACTTGATTGGAGCATCACATCTGATTACTAGGCTGCCTGACTGTGATAAAGGGGCAAATAATTAGGTGTAGTAGCACAGCTGACTGCCACTGACAGTGTACAAATTGCTTGTGTGGAGCATCACATCTGATTTCTGAATTCTACTGTAATCCATAGTGTGAATATGACAGTCTGTGTGTTACTCTGAAAATATATACGGAGATTAAAATTTTTCACCTTCACCGTATACAGCTGTACTCTTCTCATACAGTAACATATATCTTCTGTGATTTTGGCAACATTTACACAAACATGAGGAAGTATGGTGGAAGAGGTCGAGCACGTGGTGGTGGTGGGCCACCTGTTACTGATGGTGGTGGTGGTGCTGCATCTGCTGGTAGTGCCAAAAGCACAATAGCACCTAACGCAGGAGGTGTTGAGCCTGTATCATCGTCTAGCTCCAGAAGGCCTGGAATGCTCCCTTTTCTGGGAGAAGGTAAACTGCTTTTAAAGCCTGAGCTTCAGTAAAAGGTTTTGGCTTACCGTATTTTTTGGACTATAAGACGCACCGGACTATAAGACGCACCCAGGTTTTAGAGGTGGAAAATAGGGAAAAATATATTTGAAGCAAAAAATGTGGTAAAATATTTAATAACATACTATTATATGTGGTGTTATTATATATAATAGTATGTTATTATGTTGGAAGCTACGGGTAGGAGATGGTGCTGCGGGACCAGTGTGGTGTCTGTAAACTACTATGTGAAGACGCTGGAGGGTGAGTATAAGGCCGGGGTCACACATGCGAGAAACTCGCACGATTTCATGTGAGTCTCTCGCATGAACACCCGGCACTGCCGCCGGCACTCAGACTGGATCGTGCGGCTGCATAGAAATACATGCCGCATAGAAATAGAGACAGATGATAGAGACAGAGTTGATAGAGATAGATGATAGAGACAGATGATAGAGACAGAGATGATAGAGACAGAGATTATAGAGACAGATAATAGAGCCACATGATAGAGACAGAGATGATAGAGACAGAGATGATAGAGACAGAGATGATAGAGACAGAGATGATAGAGACAGATGATAGAGACAGAGATGATAGAGACAGAGATGATAGAGACAGATGATAGAGACAGAGATGATAGAGACAGAGATGATAGAGACAGAGATGATAGAGATGATAGAGACAGAGATGATAGAGACAGATGACAGAGATGATAGAGACAGATGATAGAGACAGAGATGATAGAGACAGAGATGATAGAGACAGATGATAGAGACAGATGATAGAGACAGAGATGATAGAGACAGAGACAGAGATGATAGAGACAGATGATACAGAGATGATAGAGACAGAGTTGATAGAAATGTGACACGTATGCGTTTCATGTGCGCATGATGCGCTGCACAAAAAAACGCAAGTGTGAAAGTAGCCTAACCTTTTAATTAATTCTCTGTTGTACAGTGTGTCTGAAGGACCTGTGATGACATCATGAAGAGGCAGGGCTTTGGTCATGTAACGCTCCAGCCCACCCTCTTCATGACCTCATCACAGGTCCTTCACAGGAGCATTCAGCCTCCCATCAGCACAGCCCCAGGCTGTCAGGTATGCCAGCTGCTCCTGCTGCCTCCTTCTCCTTCAGACACCGATCTGCCCGGCTGCTGCAGGAATCAGGCGCTGGGGAAACTGTGGCTCTGTGATCTGCTGCTCCCCGCTCACTGCTCAGCTGATAGGTGGGCGGGGAAGCGGCTGATTAATATTCACTGCACTTAAGTAGGGACCAGGGGTTTCCCCAGCGCTTGTTTCCTGCAGCAGAGGGGATATTTTCTTGCCTCCTGCTGATCCCATTCCACCGCTGCCCCCAGCCCCCTCCCCCACATGTTACATTCCGACCATAAGACGCACCCACACTTTCCTCCCAAATTTGGAGGAAAAAAAGTGCGTCTTATGGTCCAAAAAATACGGTACATTGCCAAAGCTGCGTCAAGCTCTATCGCCTCCTCTTCTGATATTTCAAAATCTGTAACCACTGACTCGTCAGTGCAGCCTTCTGGTCCGGACCAACCACTTTCCTTGCCTCCTTTACCCCCACTGCAAGTGAAGGATGCGTCAGCCCACAATTCAGATTACTCCATGGAGCTCTTTTCACATACCATGCCTGGGTTATTAACCCCTTCATGACCCAGCCTATTTTGACCTAAATGACCTGGCCATTTTTTGCAATTTTGACCAGTGTCCCTTTATGAGGCTATAACTCAGGAACGCTTCAACAGATCTTAGCGATTCTGAGATTGTTTTTTCGTGACATATTGGGCTTCATGATAGTGCTAAATTTATGTCGATAAATTTTGCTTTTATTTGTGAAAAAAATGGAAATTTGGCAAAAATTTTGAATTTTTATTCTGTTAAACCAGAGAGTTATGTGACACAAAATAGTTAATAAATAACATTTCCCACATGTCTCCTTTACATCAGAACAATTTTGGAAACAAAATTTTTTTTGTTGGGAAGTTATAAAGGTTAAAAGTTGACCAGCGATTTCTCATTTTTACAACAAAATTTACAAAGCCATTTTATTTAGGGACCACCTCACATTTGAAGTCACTTTGAGGGGTCTATATGGCAGAAAATACCCAAAAATTACACCATTCTAAAAACTGCACCCCTCAAGCTACTCAAAACTGCATTCAAGAAGATTATTAACCCTTCAGGTGCTTCACAGGAAGTAAAGCAACGTGGAAGGAAAAAACAGACATTATAATTTTTCCAACAAAAATTTTCTTTTAGCATCAATTTATTCATTTTCACATGGTTAACAGGAAAAAACGGATCCTAAAATTTGTTGGGAAATTTCTCCTGAGTACACTGATACCTTATATGTGGTCATAAACCACTGTTTGGGAGCACGGAAGGGCTCGGAAGGGAAGGAGCGCCATTTGACTTTTTGAATGTAAATTTAGCTCCAATCGTTAGCGGACACCATGTCGCATTTGGAGAGCCCCTGTGTACCTAAACATTGGAGCACCCCCACGAGTGACCCCATTTTGGTAACTAGATCCCCCAAGGAACTTACCTAGCTGCATAGTGAGCACTTTGAACCCCAGGTGCATCACAAATTGATCCGTAAAAATGAAAAAGTAATTTTTTTTCACAAAAATTTTTTTTTCAGCCTCAATTTTTTCATTTTCACATGGGCAATAGGATAAAATGTATCCTAAAATTTGTTGGGCAACTTCTCCTGAGTAAACCGATACCTCATATGTGGTCATAAACCACTGTTTTGGCGCATGGAAGGGCCCGGAAGCGAAGGAGCGCCATTTTTTGAATGTAAATTTAGCTCCAATTGTTAGCGGACACCATGTCGCATTTGGAGAGCCCCTGTGTGCCTAAACATTGGAGCACCCCCACAAGTGACCCCATTTTGGAAACTAGACCCCCAAAGGAACTGACCTAGCTGCATAGTGAGCACTTTGAACCCAGAGGTGCTTCACAAACTGATCTATAAAAGTGAAAAAGTACTTTTTTTTAACAAAAATTTTCTTTCAGCCTCAATTTTTTCATTTTCACATGGGCAACAGGATAAAAATGAATCCTAAAATTAAAATTTGTTGGGCAACTTCTCCTGAGTATACCGATACCTCATATGTGGTCATAAACCACTGTTAGGGCGCACGGAAGGGCCCGGAAGGGAAGGAGCGCCATTTGACTTTTTGAATGGAAATTTAGCTCCAATCGTTAGTGGACACCATGTTGCATTTGGAAAGCCCCTGTGTGCCTAAACATTGGAGCACCCCCACAAGTGACCCCATTTTGGAAACTAGACCCCCAAAGGAACTAACCTAGCTGCATAGTGAGCATTTTGAACCCACAGGTGCTTCAGAAACTGATCCATAAAAATGAATAAGTACTTTTTTTTTTCACAAAAATTTTCTTTCAGCCTCAATTTTTTCACTTTCACATGGGCAACAGGATAAAATGAATCCTAAAATTTGTTGGGCAACTTCTCCTGAGTAAACCGATACCTCATATGTGGTCATAAACCACTATTTTGCCGCATGGAAGGGCCCGGAAGCGAAGGAGCGCCATTTGACTTTTTGAATGTAAATTTAGCTCCAATTGTTAGCGGACACCATGTCGCATTTGGAGAGCCCCTGTGTGCCTAAACATTGGTGCACCCCCACAAGTGACCCCATTTAGGAAACTAGACCCCCCCAAGGAACTTATCTAGCTGCATAGTGAGCACTTTTAACCCCCAGGTGCTTCACAAATTGATCCGTAAAAATTAAAAAGGACTTTTTTTTCACAAAAATTTTCTTTCAGCCTCTATTTTTTCATTTTCACATAGGCAACAGGATAAAATTGATCCTAAAATTTGTTGGGCAACTTCTCCTGAGTACACCGATACCTCATATGTGGTCATAAACCACTGTTTGGGCGCACGGAAGGGCCCGGAAAGGAAGGAGCGCCATTTGACTTTTTGAATGGAAATTTAGCTCCAATTGTTAGCGGACACCATGTCGCATTTGGAGAGCCCCTGTGTGCCTAAACATTGGTGCACCACCACAAGTGACCCCATTTTGAAAACTAGACCCCCAAGGAACATATCTAGCTGCATATTGAGCACTTTTAACCCCCAGGTACTTCACAAATTGATCCGTAAAAATGAGAAAGGACTTTTTTTTTCACAAAAATTTTCTTTCAGCCTCTATTTTTTCATTTTCACATGGGCAACAGGATAAAATGGATCCTAAAATTTGTTGGGCAACTTCTCCTGAGTACACCGATACCTCATATGTGGTCATAAACCACTGTTTGGGCGCACGGAAGGGCCTGGAAGGGAAGGAGTGCCACAATCGTTAACGGACACCATTTCACGTATGGAAAGTATGTAGTGTATGTCAGGTTGGTGTGTGGTGTGGTGTAGTGTACATCAGGTTGGTGTGTGTGGTGTAGTATACACCACACACACACACACACACACCATCCTGACATACACCACACACCAACCTGACATACACTACATCAGGTTGGTGTGTGTGGTCTAGTGTATATCAGGTTGGTGTGTGGCGTAGTATAAGTCAGGTAGGTGTGTGTGGTGTAGTATACACCACACACACACACAACAACCTTACATACACTACAACACACACACCAACCTGACGTACACTATACCACACCACACACCAACCTGACGTACTGCTTGTCAGGTTGGTGTGGTGTAGTGTACGTCAGGTTGGTGTGTGTGGTTTAGTGTATGTCAGGTTTGTGTGTGGTATAGTGTATGTCAGGTTGGTGAGTATGGTGTAGTATACGCCACACACACACACCAACCTGACGTGCACTACCACACACACCAACCTGACGTACACTACGCCGCACACACCAACCTGACATACTACGTCAGGTTGATGTGTGTGGTGTAGTGCACGTCAGGTTAGTGTGTGGTGTGGTGTAGTATATGTCAGGTTGGTGTGTGTGGTGTAGTATACACCACACACACACACACACAACAACCTGACATACACTACAACACACACACCAACCTGACGTACACTATACCACACCACACACCAACCTGAGGTAGTGCTTGTCAGGTTGGTGTGGTGTAGTGTAAATCAGGTTGGTGTGTGTGGTTTAGTGTTTGTCAGGTTTGTGTGTGGTGTAGTGTATGTCAGGTTGGTGAGTGTGGTGTAGTATACACCACACACACACACCAACCTGACGTGCACTACAACACACACCAACCTGACGTACACTATGCCACACACACCAACCTGGCACACTACGTCAGGCTGGTGTGTGTGGTGTAGTGCACGTCAGGTTAGTGTGTGGTGTGGTGTAGTATACGTCAGGTTGGTGTGTGTGGTGTAGTATACACCACACACACACAACAACCTGACATACACTACAACACACACACCAACCTGACGTACACTATACCACACCACACACCAACCTGAGGTAGTGCTTGTCAGGTTGGTGTGGTGTAGTGTACATCAGGTTGGTGTGTGTGGTTTAGTGTATGTCAGGTTTGTGTGTGGTGTAGTGTATGTCAGGTTGGTGAGTGTGGTGTAGTATACACCACACACACACACCAACCTGACGTGCACTACGCCACACACACCAACCTAACATACTACGTCAGGTTGGTATGTGTGGTGTAGTGCACGTCAGGTTAGTGTGTGGTGTGGTGTAGTATACGTCAGGTTGGAGTGTGTGGTGTAGTATACACCACACACACACACCAACCTGACATACACTACAACACACACCAAACTGACATACACCATACTACACCACACACCAACCTGACGTACTGCTTGTCAGGTTAGTGTGGTGTAGTGAACGTCAGGTTGATGTGTGTGGTTTAGTGTATGTCAGGTTTGTGTGTGGTGTAGTGTATGTCAGGTTGGTGAGTGTGGTGTAGTATACACCACACACACACCAACCTGACGTGCACTACAACACACACCAACCTGACGTACACTACGCCACATACACCAACCTGACACACTACGTCAGGTTGGTGTGTGTAGCGTAGTGTACGTCAGGTTGGTGTGTGTGTGTATGTCAGGCTTGTGTGGGTGATTTTTGTAGGGCAATGTCAGGATGTGTTTAGTCCATGGACGTGTGATGAATTCTGAAGCATTCATTCAAACACAGTCCAAGTTTGTCAGGACACGTTTCACATTGGAAACGAGTTTCCCTTCTTATCCCCCTTTTATAGTACACCCGGGACCTTTTTTTTAGCTCTCCCCTCACGAGGAAAATGTCGCCCTGGTACCATGCGTGAAACTAGAGTTCCAGGAGTGCTGGGGCGCGCTCCGTCCTCCTCTCCAAAAATCATGGCCTTTATCACCACCTCCTGGAACTGAAGGAAGGTGTTGTTGGTCTGGCCTGCACATCGTGATAGCACGTATGCGTTATACAGTGCCATTTGCACGATGTGTACAGCCAGTTTTTTATACCACACCTTCGTCTTCCGCAAGGCACTATAGGGCTGGAGGACTTGATCAGAAAGATCAACTCCCCCCATGTGTTTGTTGTACCCCAGGGCACAGTCCAGTTTGTGAACCTGTGCTGGGGTACCACGAACGGTGGTGGCCGTGGTGCTGGGATCATGGATTGTTGTCAAGAAAAAGACGGCCCTTTTGTCTTTGAACTTGACCACAAGCATGTTGCCACTACATTGGGCTCGACTCTCACCCTTTGGGAGAGTCTGCTCAATTAGCATCAAAGGGAGACCCCTCTTGTTTCTGCGCACAGTACCGCAAGCTGCGGTAGCTCTGGCAGAGAGGGATTGAAATAGTGGGATGCTTGTATAAAAGTTATCAACGTACAGATGGTAACTTTTATCAAGCAGTGGGTGGACCAAATTCCACACTATTTTCCCACTCACCCCCAGAGCAGGTGGACATTCTGGGGGCTGGATCTTGGTGCCCTTCCCTTCGTAAGCTCTAAAGCTGTGAGTGTACCCTGAGGTACTCTCACACAGCTTGTAGAGTTTTATCCCGTACCTCGCCCTCTTGCTGGGCAGGTACTGACGGAACTGAAGCCTCCTTTTGAAGTGGACGAGGGATTCATCCACACAAATTTACCTTTGGGGAATGTACACTTCAGCAAACTTGTTGCTGAAGTGTTCGACGACCGGCCGAATTTTGAACAGTCTATCAAAATTCGGGTCATGGCGGGGAAGGCTGTTCGTATTGTCCCTGAAATGAAGAAACTTATGAATCACCTCAAAACGTTTGCGAAACATAACCATGCCAAATACTGGAGTTTGATAAAAAATATCAGTACTCCACTATTGGTGAATTTCCTGTTTCTTCACAATCCCCATGTGAAGGACCAGTTTCCAATATTTCATCATTTCTACTGAGTCAATGCGATTCCAAGTAGTAAATGATGAATTAGGGTTTTCGGTAAAAAATTGCAGGGCGTACAAGTTACTTTGCTTCACCATAAGACTGACAATTGACTCAGAGAAATAGACTGTGAAAAAGTCTATTTCTCTGAAGTTGGCAGTCTCGAACTGGATTCCTGATTGGGGAACGAAATCAGGAATCCGTGGAGCAAAATTTTCAGGGACGGGGTTCCAGGAGGGGGCACTAGTGCTAGGTTGGCCGTGACTAGCACTAGGTTTGGGGTTACTCACATTTTGCTCTTCTTCCCCGGCCTCCGGCTCTTCTTCCTCGGCCTCCGGACGATTTCTTGTCCTGCGACATCTTGGTGTTGGTACGTCTGTGTCACTGGAGGAGGAAGAGGGGGAGGAATACAGAAAAGTAGGGTCCTCTCCTTCACTATCAGTATCGGAGGCAATATAAGCATATGCCTCCTCCACTAAGTACACCCTCTGGGATGAGCGGGACGAGCGGGACATCGTGTGTGTGGTGTGTGTACGTGTGTGCGTAAAAAAAGCTAAAACTTTATTATAGTGTGCTTGTGCATATGTATGTGCGAGTGTTTGTTGAAACTTTGTACTGCAGGAGTTGTCTGTCAGGCGCACGGGGCAGGAGTTGTCTGTCAGGCGCGCGGGAACAGGAGTTGTCTGTCAGGTGCGCGGAGGGCAGGAGTTGTTTGTCAGGTGCGCAGGGGCAGGAGTTGTCTGTCAGGCACCCCGGGGCAGGAGTTGTCTGTCAGGTGCGCGGGGGGCAGGAGTTGTCTGTCAGGTGCGCAGGGGCAGGAGTTGTTTGTCAGGTGCACAGGGGCAGGAGTTATCTGTCAGGTGCGCGGGGGGCAGGAGGGGGCTGTCAGGCGCGTGGGGGCAGGAGGGGGCTGTCAGGTGCGTGGGGGCAGGAGGGGGCTGTCAGGTGCGCGGGGGCAGCAGGGGGCTGTCAAGCGCACGGGGTCAGGAGGGGCTGTCAGGTGCACGGGGGCAGGAGGGGGCTGTCAGGCACGCGGGGGGCAGGACTTGTCTGTCAGGCGCACGGGGGCAGGAGTTATCTGTCAGGTGCGCGGGGGGCAGGAGGGGGCTATCAGGTGCACGGGGGCAGGAGTTATCTGTCAGGTGCGCGGGGGCAGGATGGGGCTGTCAGGCGCACGAGGGCAGGAGGGGGCTGTCAGGCGCGTGGGGGCAGGAGGAGGCTGTCAGGTGCGCGGGGGCAGCAGGGGGCTGTCAGGCACGCGGGGGCAGAAGGTGGCTTGGAGATGCAGCAGCAGGTGGAGACAGAAGCAGAGACAGAGCTGGCAGCAGCAGAGCGGATGATCAGGGGGGCAGGGGGTGATCAGGGGGGCAGGGGTTGATCAGGGGGGCAGGGGTTGATCATTGGAGCTGAGGGATGATCACCGGGGGCAGGAGGGGGCTGTCAGGTGAGGGGGTACTGGAGATGCACCAGATGGAAATGCAGCAAATGGAGCTGTCAGAAGCAGCAGCAGGTGAGGGTGATCAGGGGGGCAGAGGGTGATCAGGGGGGCAGGAGGTGATCAGGGGGGCAGGGGGTTATCGGGGTGATCACTGGGGCTGAGGGGTGATCACCGGGGGGCAGGAGGGGGCTGTCAGGTGAGGAGGGACTGGAGGCGCAGCAAATGTACTGTAGCTGTCAGAAGTAGCAGCAGGTGGGGGTTATCTGGGGGCAGAGAGTGATCTGTGGGGCAGGGGGTGATCAGGGGGGCAGGGGATGATCAGGGTGGGGAAGGGGTTATTGGGGTGATCACTGGGGCTGAGGGATGATCACCGGGGGCAGTAGGGGGCTGTCAGGTGAGGGGGAATTGGAGGTGCAGCAAATGGGAGCTCTCAGAAGTAGCAGCAGGTGGGGGTGATCTGGGGGGCAGAGGTTGATCTGGGGAGCAGGGGGTGATCTGGGGGGCATGGGGTGATCGGGGTGATCACTGGGGCTGAGGGATGATCACAGGGGCAGGAGGGGCTGTCAGGAGCGGGGGAGGGGGAATGGAGATGCAGCAGATAAATGGAGCTGTAGCAGGTAAATGCTGTCAGAAGCAGCAAGGGGAGTGATCAAGGGGGCAGGGGAAGATCAGGGGGGAAGTGGGGAGGGAACGGAGGTCGGGGGAGTGGTTTGGGAGGGGGGTGAGCAGAGAGGAGTACCAGATGCAGGCGGAGGCAGCAGCAGCAGGGGTGGCGGCATCGGCGGCGATCGCAGGTCAGGCCGTGGCAGGGCAGCAAGCAGGCACCTCGCTCTTCAGCTTCCAGGACCGGATGAAGCTGAAGAGCGAGGTCAGCCATAGTATACTCCACCCCTCCACATCTGATTGGAAGGAGAGCAGCAGCGATCTCGGCCACGGGGGGGCAAAGCTACCCCCCTTGGGGTGAAGTCCAGGTCATCCTGTGCCTGCGGGTCGGGTGACATTTGATTGACCCCGGTCACCCTACCCGCAGGAACGCGATCTCCGCATGACGCCACATAGGTGTCACAGGTCGGGAAGGGGTTAAGTCAAATGCCTCTTCCCCAGTCCAAGATGAATCTGACATTGAGTGCACTGATGCACAGCCACTGCTAGATGATTGTGCTGCCCCATTGAAGCACAGAACTACATTGCCCTTGAAATCTACTGCGCCACAATGTGACCCTGCTGAAACTCATGTGCCCCTTCTCGCATACTGTACCACTTTAGACGGTGACAGAGAGGACGGTGCAGATGAAATTGAAGAGAAGGTGATGGATGACCCAGTTGTTGACCCGGATTGGCATGTAGTGGTGGAAGAGGGTGCCATTGTAAGTAGCTCAGAAGAGGAGAAGGATCTTCAGCAGGTATCGAGATCACATCGGTGTTTATCTGGCAGGCCTGTAAGAGTCCCAAAAGGTCTTAAAAAAAATAAAGTTGCAGGGACGGTTGGCCTGACGGTCAAATTACCAGAGCATGAAAGGCCTGAAAATGTATACCCTAGTAGGAAGAGTGCAGTGTGGCACTTTTTTGAACAAAATCCTACTGATGAGGCTAAGGTTGTTTGTAAAAAGTGCCTAAGAACCTTTAGCCGAGAGAAAATCTCAAAAATTTGAACACCAGTTGCATGCTTAGACATTTAGTGAACATGCACATGCAAGCGTGGACGGAGTACAAAAACTCAGATAGCACATGTGCACCGGCTCCTACTCAAGTTAGCCAGCAACGCTCCATTGCTTCCCCCAGTGTAAGGCCACTGATTGGCACACCACCAGCAACAAATGTAGAGGTGTCATCGCCAGGCCAAAGCAGTCAGGGAATCACAATGTTTATGCCACGAAAAACTTCATCTAGGCCATCACCACCACCACCACCACCATCACCATCAACCACCCACTCTCAGTCCCTCGTGTCCACCGATAGTTCCAGCAGATGCAGCTCTCAAGTCCAGCTCACCCTAGCAGACGCTCTGAGTAGGAAAAGAAAGTACTCAGCCTTTCATCCTCGTACACAGGGTTTGAATGCCTGCATTGCAAAACTGATCTCATTAGAGATGATGCCCTTCCGTTTGGTTGAAAGCGCATAGTTCAGAGAACTCATGACCTACGCTGTCCCATGCTATGACATACCCAGTCGACACTTTTTTTCGAGAAAAGCCATCGCTGCCCTCCACCAGCATGTGAAAGACCGCATTTTCCATGCACTGCAGCAATCAGTCAGTGGAAAGGTGCACCTCACAACAGATGCATGGGCCAGCAGGCATGACCAGGGCCGTTACGTGTCCATAACTGTGCACTGGGTTAATGTGGTGGATGCAGGGTCCACAGAGCACAGCGGTGGTGGGACAGTGCTGCCTAGCCCACATTATAGGTAACAGTTGGCTGTAGGTGTTGGCCCCCCTCCTCTTCCTCCTCCTCCAGAAGCGAAAGATCGTCAGCAGAGCGCAGACGCATGAGCACTACATCCGCAACTAGCAGTGTTGCACACAAGGTGTCCCACTATCGAACAGCTAGTGGTAAGCTTCAGCAGGCTGTTTTACAAATGATGTGTTTGGGCGACAAGAGACACACCGCTGATTTACTGTCCCAATACTTGCATCGAGAAACAGAGACATGGCTGGGCAGTATACATCTTGAGCAGGCAAAGTAGTCAGTGATAACGGCCGTAATTTTGTGGCGGCCATATCCATGTCAAAACTCCGACACATACCTTGCCTGGCTCACACCTTGAACCTGGTGGTGCAGTGCTTTTTAAATAATTATCCGGAGTTAACAGCTCTGCTCCATAAAGTGCAAAGACTGTGTTCGCACATCCGTCGCTCCCCCGTAGACTCCAGTCGCATGCAGAAGCTGCAGCAAGCGCTCAAGCTCCCCAAGCACCGCCTAATCATAGATTTTGCCACAAGGTGGAACTCCACCATGCACATGGTTGAGAGGCTGTGTGAACAGAGGCAGGCTGTAATGCATTTATGAGAGAATACACGGGCAGGTAGTTCTAGGGCAGATATGGAGTTGTTGGGTGTGCAGTGGTCAAAGCTGAAAGACCTCTGTAAAGTCCTTCAGTGTTTTGAGGAATGCACACGGCTGGTAAGCGCAGACGACGCCATCATAAGCATGAGCATCCCACTTATGCGTCTGCTCATGCAAACTTTGACGCACAGGATCAGGCGTGTGCAGTGGATGATGACGACGAGGAAGAGGGAAGTCTTGATGACATACAGCCATTGTCTGCTCAGGGAACTGTCCTGGACGAGGTGGAGGCAGAAGAGGAAGAGGAGGGGGGGGATGATTATCTTGGGGAGGAGGATGCTTCTGAGGGTCCAAGACAAAATGTTGGCTTGCCAAGTTCAGGTCCAAGGTTTGACTGGAGGGATGTTGATTTGGCAGAAAGTGCTCCTACACCTACCGCTGGCAGTGCATCACTGACACCTGGAACATTGGCCCACATGTCTGATTATGCCTTGCGGATCCTAAAAAGGGACCCCCGCATTGTAAAAATAATGAAGGATGACGACTACTGGTTGGCCAGCATCCTCGATCCACGCTATAAAGGCAAATTACATAATATCATGCCGCAGGAGAACCTAGAGCTAATATTAGCCAACAAACAAGCAACTCTGGTAAACCGTTTGTTAGAGGCATTCCCATCTAACAGCAGCATTGCAGGTTCTAACACGAGCCGTCATGGGCCAAATGGAAGAGGTGTCCGTGGTCGACACAGCCGAAGTGGCGTTGAAGACAGGGGTTTTATGACCATGTTGTGGACTGATTTCTCACGGACACCTCACACACATGGTAATAATGTGCGATCTATAGCAACAGACAGGAGACAGCAGTTTAAAACTATGGTTACAAATTACGTCTCTTCCCCTATCGATGTTCTCCCTCACCCGTCATTCCCCTTTGACTACTGGGCCTGCAAACTGGACACCTGGCCTGAATTGGCACAATATGCTTTACAGAAGCTTACTTGCCCTGCTGGTAGTGTGCTATCAGAAAGAGTCCTCAGTGCTGCTGGATCAATCCTGACAGAAAGAAGGACCCGACTGTTGACAGAAAACGTTGATGGTCTAACCTTTATTAAAATGAACCATGCATGGGTTTCAAAGGATTTTGTCCCACCTTCCCCTCAGGACACATAGGTTGTCAGCAAAATGGCTCGTTTTGTCGACGTCTTCCTCTGAATTCTCAAAATTCCTCCATTTTCAGCTGCAGAACGTCCAGCATACACCTCAACCTATGTAACTTTTTGTCACCTCTCTATCTGGCCTGCCCCCCCCACAGGGCCGGGGTCACCTCCTGGCACCCCGGGCTAGTACCGGTACCCTGAGTAGGTGGGGCTCCCACTCTCGGGCGACGGCACTGGCACATGGTCCCTCATAGTACCAAAAAGTGGCTCTGACGGTGGGATGGGCCAACTCACCGTCAGACACATGGGCGTACTATGAGGGGCCCTGTGCCAATGCTGGCGCACATGACTGGGCCCCCCCCCTGCTTGCTTATGGCCCCAGCACTCGCAATAGTTCCCTCTCCCTGTTCCACAGCTGTGGAGTCTTGGCATTGAAATCATTCACAGGGGACAGCCACTACCAATTTAGGTAACTGATCCATGCTGGTTAAGACTTAGCTATGGCCTGTCCTGCTGGCCTCTACCTTACAATGCTCAATGCCATTGGCTACCATTTTCAATTGACGTCGACTAACAATTGGATGCATTGGCGGTTTATGGTGATCTTCTTTCACAATTTTCATAGTCACAGACGTCTGATATTCGTGGCACCCTTTTTAAATGTCTCCTCTCCTGCCAATCCAATAGTATTGCCATATGTTTATATGCTTAAGTAACCAAAAAAGATGAAAAATATCTTTATACAGACTGGTTTACTAGGTCTGTGTGTTAAGAATAAAATGTCGATTTTTTAAACTGTACCCAGAAATGTTCTTGAAACCCTGACCACACTTTTGTATATAATTGCGTGAGAAACCTGTTTGCACGTTGCGTTTACAAAGTCTAAGGGTTACCGGCCGATGGGCCATACTAGGTTGAAGGATAAAACATGGTGCTAGGGTCTGCGGAACGCACCAAATATATGAGGTAGAGAGATGCGTTCGCAGCCCGGGGTCCACCGTACAGGCCGAACCTGCTGCTAGTAAAATGGTGCAAGACGCGAACTCTGTTATCCCGCAGAGTCACCAAAATAAACACCGCAATGCGCTGTGGCAATATGTGCGAACTCTGTTATTTCACAGAGCCGCTAGGAGTGCCGCAGCGCAATATGGCGATGTGTGCGAACTCACTGAACACAACTGAGTCGAAAAATAAACACGCTAGGGCGCTGTCTAGCGTTGAAAGCGAACCCTGTTACGTCACAGAGCCGCTGAGAAAAAGTTCTGTGTCATGTCAGGCACCCAGGTACACAGTTAAGTGCTAAGCGAGCATAGAACGTGATCACGCGCTAATGTCCTCGCGGGAGTCACCCGCAATCTATGGCGTCTGAACGCCAGGCCCTGAATACGGCAATCAAACTCCTCACCGGTTATGCCAGTAGTCTAGGGCATCTAGGACACCGACCCTGACCAGATAGCATACCAAACTCCTCACCGATTAAGTCGGTATTCTAGGGGCTTATTTCAGCCGGGCCCTAACCACACTCACGCATGACTTTTTTTTTTTTTTTTTTTTTACCTCAGATGGGAAGTTCCACAGTCAGATAACCAAAACTATAAGGAACTCGACTCCCAAACAGCGTGTACACTTACATAATGCAGCAGCTGTTCCCATCATCATCGGAAAACCAACTTTATTTTCAGGCACAAAAAAAAACACAAAACTAAGACACATTAACAAGGTGTTTCCACTTTTTAACTTTCCAAATTCCCTCTGCGTCCTCCTCCCCCCTCTTTCTCTTATCACACACAAAACAAAAATACAATTTTCCCAAAACAATTTTTAAACAATTTTTAACCTCAATCTCCTTCCTCTTAAACACATACACGTTCCTCACATCCCACAACACCTCTTTTATACATGCAAGCATCAACCACAACACTCTCTCCTTTTCTCCACACATACCCAATCCAAACATAAATAACTCAAACGTCAAAAAATTCACATCACACAACTCCTTACACAACGGGCCCAAACCTGAAATCACATTTCTAGCATACTGACAATTCCAAAACAAATGCACCACACTCTCTCTCCCACCACATCCCCTCCTCGGACACATCTCACTCCTCACTAAACCCCGGTTTCTCTGGAAGTCTCTCACCGGTAACACCTCATGCAATGACTGCCACACAATCTCGCTCTGTCTATTTGTCATACCATCCATACGTACCTTCTTCCATACCTTCTGCACATCACTTCCTCTCACCATATAGATACCACATTCCATCTCTCTACACTCAATCATCCTATATACCGCTTTCTTCTTCTCTAACAACCTCACATCCACATCACACAGTTCATACTTCACCAAAAATTTGTAAACCCACACATACCACACAGGCACCTCAAAAGCCACTGGGCACCTTAAATCCCTTTCCCGCCACTTCAAACGGAACAGAAAACTTCCAAACAAATACCTGCACATACATGCACACTTCCCATCCATCCTAATCACACCCAATACAAACATCATAATATTCACGCCAAAAAAACCATTCAAATTTGGGAATCCCAACCCCCCCTTATCCATTCTCTTCATCACAACCTCTCTCCTTGCACGCTCCATACTTGAACGCCAAAAAAATACAAACAAAACCCTATTTAATCTTCTAACACACATATAACCTGGTGGAAAAACCACCGCAACATGCAAAAAAATTGGTAACACCACACTCTTAATAACTAAAATTTTACCAAAAAACGTCAGATCTCTCATCTTCCAAAAATTTAACTTGCGCTCCACTCTCTCTCTCACATCCACCCAACTTTCCTCTCCATCCAACTTCTCTGAAAATTTCACACCCAGCACCCTTATCGGTCCACTCACCACATTCACCCCAATATCATTGCTCAGAGTCCTCCCACCAAAAATCTTACATTCAGTCTTCTCCCAATTCACTTTAAACGCAGACGCTCCACAAAAAACGGATACCAACAACTTCACACGACGCACCGAACACTCTGAATCACACAAAACACACACATCATCCATGTAGCCATTCACCTTCCACTCCCTCCCCCCACCCCTGGCACTTGTACACCCCGAATCACCTTATCTTTCCTCAACATACACAACAATGGCTCAATTGTGCAAATGAACACGACAGGGGACAATGGGCACCCCTGCCGTACACCGGAAAACACATTCACTCTCCTCCCTACATTCCCATTCAACAAAACACAACTATAAATATTTTTATACAAACTTCTCACTCTCTCAACAAACTCAGCCGGAAAACCCATCTTCACCAACACTCTAAACAGAAAACCATGCGCCAACCTATCATACGCCTTCTCAAAATCCAAACTCAACACATACACCCCCTTCTTACGGTTCAAACAGTCCCACAAACAATCTCTCAGCATACACACACCCTCATGTAACCGCCTTCCAGGCACCGAACAACACTGCTCCTCACCCACCACACTCCCAACCACATCACGCATCCTATTTGCCAAAAGCTTCGCATAGATTTTATAATCACAATTAAGCAACGTGATCGCCTCCAGTTTTTTAGATTTTTCAAATCACCTTTTTTTGGCAACAGCACAACCACTCCTGCACGCATACCATTCGCCACCTCTGCATTCGCCCACATATACTTACATACATCAACAAAATCCTTCCCAATCACATCCCACATCACACGATAAAATTCCACCGGGAGACCATCATCCCCCGCGTTTTATTCAGCGCCATGCTACACACCACCTTCCATATTTCTTCACTCGTCACCTCCCCCATCAAACTCTCCCTTTCTGTCCCATTCAATCTATTTTCCAAAACACTCAGCACATCACTCTCCAAACCTTCATCCCTCCATTTCACTGCATACAAATCATCATAAAACTTTGCCACTTCCTCACATAAGTCCGCACCACTCACTTCATTTCCATCCACTCCATTCAAAACACTCATGCTCTGTCTTTTTCCAAAAACTTTCTTGAAAAAAAACCGCGAACACTTCTCATTCTTTTCCAAGTTCTCTATTTTAGCCCTATACACAATACTCCTCCCTCTCTCTCTCAAAAACTCGTTCACTTCTTTTTTCACTCTCAACAAATCTTCACTCACATCCATCCCTCCCTCTCTTAGCTTATATAACACACTCAATCTTGCATTCAACCCAGCAAACCTTTCTCTCTTAGCAGCTGCACACTTGTAACCAAATTTTTTTAAAAAAACCTTGGTTTTCCATTTAACCCAATCCCACCATTCACACACATTACTGAATCACTTCTGCTCTCACACCACTCCTTATAATGTCTCTCATACTCCTCTCTCACCTCCACCCCATCCAGTAAACTCACATTCAGCTTCCATATACCTTTCCCAGTTACCTCCTCAGTATGCACATCCACTTCACACTTCATACACACATGATCTGAAAACGGCACACTCTCCTGTGCATAACTAACAGCAATCAGGTTTTTTGAAACAAAACAATAGTCCAGTCTAGACGCCACCCTCCCACTCTCAGAAAAAAATGTATTTAACAATGGAGTTACTTTACACTCCCTCTGCATATCCCTCAAACCAAAATCACTCACCATGTCCATTAACTCTTTCCTTGACACATCCACATTCACCTTTCCCACATCAACATTCATATCACCCACAATCACAACAGGCACTCTACCTGGAATAAAAAACTTAATTTTTTCAAATAAAACTTTCCGCTCCTGTTTTTCACAGGAGCATACACATTAATAACACTAAAACGAATATTTCTAAACTCAAAATTTGCTAACACGCATCTCCCAACCTCAATCACCATATAGTCACACAAACTCACATTACGCCCCTTCACCAAAAAACCAACACCGTCATTTCTATTACATGCACTCCCTGACCACACAGACGCACCATGAGGCCATTCACTCCCCTTCACACCATCCACAATCCCACACTCCTGTAAACAAAAAATTTCCGCATTTTGCGCTGCAAAAAACTCAAAAATGGCCGCACGCCGCAACTTATTTTTAAAAACCCTCACATTTTGAGATATAATTCTAACACCCATACTAAACACAAACCAAAAGGCTTAAAAAAAACACTTGTCCAAAAAAGCCAAAAAAGGAAAAAAAATACAAAAACAACCTACAGATATAACTTGACACACATTACATAAAACACACAAAAAAAACAGATAGCCATTGCTTAAAGAGCAAAGCTATGTACACAAAAAAACCCTACCTGGCTACTGGAAAAGTAAAACGTACTTAACCAGTACCGCCAGTGTCCTCCTCCACCATTTGTGCCGAGCAGCCTTCTGAGCCGCTGGCCTCCATATACTCCTCCACCCGTGCCTTTTTCTGCCCAGTCTTCCTCTGGGCCATTCCTTCTTCCACCACCTCAATGTCTCTGTTTTCCCCACCACCCTCCCTGTGACACTTTAACCCTCCTGAGTCCTCTTCCGAGGAGAAGGCACCAATATTTCTCGGATCAGACTCATGAACTAAAACCTCAGCCTCCTCTCTGCCACAGATATATCGAAATCCATCAGGCATTCTGACCATGATTCAGCAACTGGGACTTCTTTTTTACTTCTTTTTTAGGCCATGAACGCTCCTCTCGCCTTATGGCCTTCCAAAATTCCTTGTCCTCCTTTTCCTCCTGTTGCTTCTCCTTCCTTCTCTCAGCCTCCTTGTCCTCCTGCCGCTTCTCCCTCCGTCTCTCGAAGGAGTGGGTGGCGCCTCACAACGCTTTGCAGTGCGGCGACTTCGCTTTCCCTCCGCTTCTTCTCCTCCTCCCGCCTCTTAACCTCCTCCTCTCTCTTCCTTTCTTCCTCCCGCCTCCGCTCCTCCTCACGTCTCTTTCTTTCCTCCTCCTCTCTAGTTGACCTCCTCGGCACACCAAACGGGCAGTCTCTATACAGGTGCTCTGAACTGCCACACCTGTCACATTCACGAGGCATCGGACACCTAGCCGCCACATGACCCTCTTGCTTGCAATTACGGCAAACCAACTCCTTGCTACACATGTTTAGCAGGTGCCCGAACTGAAAGCACCTCCTGCAGTATAGTGGCTGCCCTGGGTATGACAGGAAGCCCCTATGACCCGCCACTGAAAAGTTTGCTGGTGGTGGGTGAAACCTTCCAAACAACCTGGGTCCTTCTTCAATTTCACCCGAAACACATACTTGCAGTTGAAAATGCCCAAGACATTTTTCTGCTTCTCCCCTCCCTTCACGTATTCACAGTACCGCTCCAGGAACTGCTCCAGTAGTGCTACTTCTGTATAGGGGTTGTACACAGTCACCGTCACCACTTTTTCCATGAGCCCAAACAGGGCTCCACCCGCACTCCCTCCAGGCATGGATCACCTTCATTACTTCTGAGCCATTCAAAGGCGGTCAAACAGCATCCCTCATTCACAAAGGTTACATCATATGTACCTTGACTCCGGAATTCATTGACGCTGTAGATATCCTGACGATGGGCTCCAGCCTTTCCCTCCAACAGGTCACGAACAACATACACAAGGTTGTTTTTCTCACCACCTTCCACCACCACACGGATCGTATTCTTAATGAACATCCTCAGTCCAGACTGCCGATACGGATACCGCAGTAGAAAATCAGCAGCACGCTGCCAGCAAAGCCCTTGGATCACTCCAGGAAAACTCGCACCCTCTGACTGCGACACACGATCGCAGCCAAAAGGCCGAGATCACACTGGCGCATAGCATACAATGATTGATATTAGCGCATGGCGGCTCAGCATTGCCACCCTTTTAATATAACAGCTACAGGACCTGCCAGAAACAAGGACCAATGAAACTTGTTCCAGAACACCAGTAGTCACAGGACCTTCATGGCAGACCAATAGGAGCTGCTGAAGTACCTGAGCATGTGACCCCTCATCTCCAATGAGAGATCTCACCCTGGGCATGCTCAGAAGGGAAAAACAAGGACTTTGTCCTAAAGACGTCTGCTCGCCGCTAACCAGTACTGGCCACAATAGCAGAGTCTAGAGGAGCAGCAGTAATCATCTGCACACTGCCAGACTGGGCGAGACGCTGGGACCGACGTCTAAGCTGAGCAGAGTCCACTGCGGCCGGAGACGAATGGGAGACCGCAGCCGGAATGGCTCGAGATTCCCCTTGTGCAGAAGCGGGAACTCGACCCCTAACATTACCCCCCCTCCTAGGGCCCCCCTTCTCTGGGCCTCGCTGCGCTCAAAAGGAGCGATGAGCTGCGGAGCGTGAACGTGCTCGGCAGGCTCCCAGGACCTATCCTCAGGCCTATAACCCCTCCAATCCACCAAATAAAATCTTTTGCCCCGTACCACCTTACACCCTACGATGGCGTTCACCTCATGGTCATCCGTAGACCAACCCGATGTCCCGGCAGATGATTCGGAAAACCGGGACATGAGCACGGGTTTCAAGAGGGATACGTGAAAGGTGTCGGAGATACCCAGGCATGGTGGAAGAGCCAAACGGTATACCACAGGGTTAACCTGCTCGAGGACCTTGAAAGGACCCAGGTAGCGGGGTGCCAACTTAGTGGACTCAACTCGCAGCCTTACGGGCGGAGAGCCACACCAAGTCCCCAGGAGCAAATGTTGGAGCGGGCGCCGATGAGCGTCGGCGGAGGACCTCATCCTCTCCTTGGATGCCTGAATGGCATCCTGGGTATGGTCCCAAATGTCCCGTGCCTCCACAGCCCAGTCTGCCACCCTGGAGTCGGCGGAAGACACGGGCATGGGCACCGGAACCCGCGGATGCTGACCATAGTTCAGGAGGAATGGAGTCTGTCCGGTGGAGTCAGCCACAGCATTGTTTAGTGCAAACTCAGCCCATGGTAGCAAGGATGCCCAGTTATCCTGCCTGGCTGAGACAAAATGTCGTAGATAGGTGACCAAGGTCTGGTTGGCCCTCTCTACCAACCCATTCGTCTCAGGATGGTACGCTGAAGAGAGATTTAACTCAATACTGAGTAGACGACAAAGCTCTCTCCAGAACCGAGACGCAAACTGGGGACCTCGGTCACTGACAATTTTGTCCGGCATGCCGTGTAGACGGAAGATGTGCCTAACGAACAACGCTGCCAGAGCCCGTGCAGAAGGTAACTTTGGTAGCGGCACCAGATGCACCATTTTGGAGAAATGGTCAGTGATTACCCAAATGATGGTGCAACCCCGAGACTTGGGCAAGCCCACCACAAAGTCCATCCCAACCATCTCCCAGGGCCTGTCTGCCACCGGCAAAGGGTAAAGTAACCCAGCTGGCCGTTGTCGTGGAGACTTATTCTTGGTGCAGGAGACACACGCCCGAACATAGTCCCCAACATCACGGACCATATGCGGCCACCAGTATGTTCTCGCCAGCAATTCAGATGTCCTCTTTGCCCCAAAGTGTCCACCCACCCTGGACGAATGTGCCCAAGAGAGTACCTCCGGTCGCAAATTGGTAGGCACAAAAGTCTTGCCCGGGGGCACAGACTCTAGCGAAACCGGGGCCACTCACTGTTCTCAGGCTCTCTGTGGGGACAATAAGCCGAGGCTCCTCCACCTCCTCCTCAGAGGCCACCACAGAGCGAGAGAGAGCATCGGCACGAATGTTCTTCTCTCCCGAGAGGAAATGGAGCGTGAAATTAAATCGGGAGAAGAACAAGGACCATCTGGCCTGGCGAGAGTTAAGCCGCTGGGCTGTCTGCAGATACACCAAATTTTTGTGGTCGGTGAAGACTTGGAAGGGAAAGCGGGCCCCCTCCAACAGATGTCTCCACTCAGAGAAGGCCAACTTCATGGCTAGCAACTCCCTATCCCCGATGGAATAATTCCTCTCCGCTGATGTCAAGGTCTTAGAGAAGAAGAAGCAAGGATGCTTCCGACCTTGAGCATCCTTTTGGAAGAGGACTGCTCCAGCACCTACGGATGAGGCATCCATCTCCAATAAAAATGGCTTATCAACATCGGGGCGATGTAGGATGGGAGCGCTAGCAAAATGAGATTTATTAGAAGTGAAAGCCTTGGAGACCTCTTCCGACCACAATTTGGGATTTGCTCCCTTCTTGGTGAAGGGCTACCAAGGGAGCTACCAAGGTAGAGAAATGGGGAATGAACTGGCGGTAGTAATTAATGAACCCCATAAAGTGCTGCAACCGCTTTAAGAGAGTGGGGTTCCTGCCAGTCCATCACAGCCTGTAGTTTGGCCGGATCCATAGCCAATCCCTGGGTTGAGATGATATAACCACGGAAAGGTAAAGACTCCAGATCAAACATACATTTCTCTAACTTAGCATAAAGGGAATTAGCCCGTAAGAGGTCGAAGACTCTGCAGACATCTCTCCGGTGGGAGTCAATATCTGGAGAGAAGATGAGTATATCATCCAGATAGACTACGACCGAGGTGGAGAGCATATCCCGGAAGATGTCATTGACATAGTCTTGGAAAAAGGCTGGAGCATTACAGAGCCCAAAGGGCATCACCAGATATTCGTAATGCCTATCCCTGGTATTAAAAGCCGTCTTCCATTCATCCCCCTCACGGATGCGAATCAGGTTATAAGCACCGCGCAGATCTAGTTTAGTGAATACCCTTGCTCCCCGAAGCCTATCAAAGAGCTCAGAAATCAGGGGCAACGGGTACTTGTTTTTAACGGTGATGGCGTTAAGACCCCTGTAATCAATACACGGACGTAATTCTCCGTTTTTCTTCTGCACGAAGAAGAATCCCGCCTCTGCTGGTGACACCGACTTCCTAATAAACCCTCTTGCCAGGTTCTCCTGAATATATTGCGACATGGCCTCTGTCTCAGGAAGAGAGAGGGGATAGACCCTTCCCTGAGGAGGTTCTGCGCCAGGCAAGAGTCGATAGGACAGTCATAGGGGCGATGAGGCGGAAGAGTCTCCGCAGCCTTCTTGGAGAACACGTCTGCATATGACCAGTAGCACTTGAGAAGTGGAGTAAGATCTGCGGGTAACTCAGTAGTGGTAACCTGAACGCAACTCCTGACACATCTGCTTCTACATGCATCACTCCAACCCAGTATCCTACCCGAAGTCCACTCTATATGTGGGGAGTGGAAACGGAGCCAAGGTGTACCTAGTAGGATCTCGTCTATTCCCTCGGAAGGACGAGTAGGGAAATAAGTTCCTGATGGGAAGGAGATACAAACAATGCAAGTGGAACAGTCTGGTGTGTAATTTGTGAGGGCAATGTCGACCCATTCACTACCCGAACAGTCACTGATTTGTCAAGCGCCACCAGAGGTATTGCATGACGGCGAGCAAAGTTAGAGGACATGAAGTTCCCCTCTGCTCCTGAGTCCACGCAAAGGTCGGCGGTGAGAGTGGAAGTGCCTACAGTGATTGTCCCTTTAAGTGTCATCTTGGAGGAAAATGCCGCTGTCTCTAGTGAACCTCCTCCCAGGGCCACTAGACGCGATCGCTTCCCCGATCACTGTGGACATTTGTTGGCATAGTGTCCTGTCTGCTGACAAAGGTTACAGACCACAGATACTCGGACGGTCCGAGACTTAGGTCCTGCATGAGGACCTCTGTGGGCCTTTTGGAGTTCGGACGCCAGATCGGGGATTCGAGAGGTTTGGCAAAGGTGGGAGCCAACCGAATCCTCTGCCTACACTGGGCCCGCTCCAACCTCCGCTCGTGAAAACGGAGGTCGATGGGGGTAGATATGGAGATAAGCTTCTCCATTGTGCCGGGAATCTCCCTGGTAGCCAAAGCGTCTTTAACATGGTCAGCCAGTCCTCGCCAGTAGACTGAAATGAGAACTTTATCCGACCAGTCTAGCTCTGAGGCCAGAGTCCGAAACTGGACGGAAAACTGACTGACCAAAGACGAACCCTGTGCCAATGCCAGCAGTTGTAGCGCCGTATCGTGGGTGACCTGAGGTCCTAAAAAGACCTTTTTAAGAGCCTCCAGAAAACGAGGAGCACGCCGCACCACACGATCGTCGTGCTCCCACAGCGGCGTTGCCCACTCCAACGCTCTGCTCCCGAGAGTAGAGACAGTACAAAACCCACTTGTGCCCGATCCGTGGGGAAATGTGCAGCCAGAAGCTCAAGCTGTATAGAGCACTGACTCACGAATCCCCGACATTGCTTGCTGTCACCGGCAAACTTGTCAGGAAGCGGGAGGTGGGATAATATAGGGGCAGAGGTGGCAGAGGACAAACTGACTGCAGCCACGCTAGCAGCCTGAACAGCGACTGCGGTAACATCCACAGCTGAGATTGTGCGCTCTAGAGCGCCAACCTACCCTCCAGCTGCTGGATGTACTTCTGTAGATGCTGGTCATCCGCCATTTTACTAGCCAGACCCTGGTGCTAGTATTATGTTAGGGTCTGCGGAACGCACCAAATATATGAGGTAGAGAGATGTGTTCGCAGCCCGGGTCCACCATGCAGGCGGAACCTGCTGCTAGTAAAATGGCGCAAGACGCGAACTCTGTTATCCCGCAGAGTCGCCAAAATAAACACCGCAATGCGCTGTGGCAATATGTGCGAACTCTGTTATTTCACAGAGCCGCTAGGAGTGCCGCAGCGCAATATGGCGATGTGTGCGTACTCACTGAACACAACTGAGTCGCAAAATAAACACGCTAGGGCGCTGTCTAGCGTTGAAAGCGAACCCTGTTACGTCACAGAGCCGCTGAGAAAAAGTTCTGTGTCCTGTCAGGCACCCAGGTACACAGTTAAGTGCTAAGCGAGCATAGAACGTGATCACGCGCTAATGTCCTCGCGGGAGTCACCCGCAATCTATGGCATCTGAACGCCAGGCCCTGAATACGGCAATCAAACTCCTCACCGGTTATGCCGGTAATCTAGGGCATCTAGGACACCGACCCTGACCAGCTAGCATACCAAACTCCTCACCGATTAAGTCGGTATTCTAGGGGCTTATTTCAGCCGGGCCCTAACCACACACAAGCATGACCACACTGGCGCAAAGCATATAATGGTTGATACTAGCGCATGGCGGCTCAGCATTGCCACCCTTTTATAATAACAGCTACAGGACCTGCCAGAAACAAGGACCAATGAAACTTGTTCCAGAACACCAGTAGTCACAGGACCTTCCTGGCAGACCAATAGGAGCTGCTGAAGTACCTGAGCATGTGACCCCTGATCTCCAATGAGAGATCTCACCCTGGGCATGCTCAGAAGGGAAAAACAAGGACTTTGTCCTAAAGACATCTGCTCGCCGCTAACCAGTACTGGCCACAATAGCAGAGTCTAGAGGAGCAGCAGTAATCCTCTGCACACTGCCAAACTGGGCGAGACGCTGGGACCGACATCTAAGCTGAGCAGAGTCCACTGCAGCCGGAGACGAATGGGAGACCGTAGCTGGAATGGCTCGAGATTCCCCTTGTGCAGAATCGGGAACTCGACCCCTAACACATGGTAGCTGGATCATTGCCAAAAAGGAACAGGAGCCTGAAAAGTGGGGGCCATTGGGCACGATGGGCAACCATGGCCTGCTGCAGCTATTATGTGGTTTGGCTGGTGACTGCTAGGCCTAGCCTGAAAATAATCCCTTTTCAACGCAATTTTTCAGGCAAAAGGTTTTAAAACATATTTTAACTCAATTTTGGCTGCTGATTACGAGTATGAACTCTGTGTTTGGCTATCACAACAGGATTTAGAGATATTTTCCATTTTTGATGAAAATTGCTACTATCGAATGTTTATGATAAAAACACATGATTTTCATTACTACATTTTGTATATTTTTAATGAAGGAATAACAAAGATTACAAAGTCTATGTACAGCAAATAAAATATACTTACATAATTCAAATACCAAATATAAAAACACATATATATATATGGCACATTGATGAATGGCAAATGGAAGTTATTTGAACTTTCTTTTATTGTCTGATCTGTGATGTACAGCTTCTGGGTTGTCTCTCATCAAGCTCCTGCAATAGTCAGCCATCATGTGTGAGTCCCACCGGCCTTGATACCGTTCTTCCATTGTTTCAATGTCCAGATGAAAACGCTCCCCTTGCTCCTCTCTCACAGCCCCAAGGTGCTCTGGAAAAAAGTAAAAATGGCTGTGTAAATACTGAATCTTGATACTCCTTCTACATCCAAGATTTTGCAGACTCATTAGTAGCTCTTCCACAATGTCTTCATGGTTGTCTGCTTTCTTATTCCCTAGAAAATTCTGCACCACATTTCAAAATGCATTCCAAGCTCTTTCTTCTGTCTCATTCATTGATGTGATAAAATTTGGGTCTCTCCGAAGTGTTCTTAGTTGAGGTCCATCAAACATTCCAGCCTTTTTCTTCTCTTCACTAAGACCAGGAAAAGTTGAACATATATTGTTAAAGCATTCTCCACAGTCATTGAGAGGTTTGACGAACTGCTTCATCAATCCAAGTTTTATGTGCAAGGGAAGAAAGACAATGTTATTCCTATCCACTAGAGGATCATGGATCACATTCTTATCGCCAGATGGCAAACTCTGTCGCTGATGCCATTCATTTTTCAATCAATGCTCTGCTGTAGCTCAATTGTCTCAGTAGCACAGAAAACATACTTATTTCCATTATGTAACAGAACATATTTTAAACTTCTCTTGGAACTGTCCATAAAAAGCGTCCAATCCCTTGAATCATATGCTGGAAGTCCCATAAAGAGAAGTATTCCTTCAACATCAGTACAATAGACAAGCATGCCATCTAAATGGAAGTACTTACGCAGTTCTGCTTCCCTGTTACAATAAAATTAGACACTTGTACTGGGTTTGAACATTCGATTCTCTTGTACTCTTCTTGAAGCCAATAGTTCAGCAGACTCTTTTAGTACATAAATATCTCTAACCAGATCATTCAAAGCAGACTGAGTAAACAGAATTGCTTTGTCACTATCTTCATGACATGGCTGAAAAATATCTGGACTGTCTTCTTCATCAGTATAACAATGTGAGGAGAGATCTGTGTCAACGTTTTCTTGAAGCGCAGTTCATTTTGGAACAGGTATGTCTTCACTATGGGCAACTGGTCGAATAGCTGAAGGGATACTCTTGTATTGCAAATATTGCTTTTTTTTCTTATTCTAACCTTTTACATCGACCAGGCAGAAATTGCAGTCTTGTAAATGATTGCTTGGTTCTCTCCAAACCATAGGAACTCCAAAATGAAGTTGACCATTCTTTCCTTGAGACCATGATCTCCAGCTCTCAATACAGGTTCTGCACACTTTTGTGAGGAGAACAATACTTGTCTTATTCTCCAAGTTTAACTCTGAAGTACGCACAATACACCCTTTTAACAAAGTCAGTAATGTTGAACCTCTGAGTCTTCACAGTAAATTTTCCACAGATGTATCCAAAAATATTAGGATCATTTGATCACTGTCTTCTGCGAGATGTAGAGGCCATTTTTAGATCAGCAAAACATCCTGCAGAGAAATACAAGCTGAGTTGTTAATTGAATTTCTGCCCCCCCCCCCACACCATAGGTATTGATTCACAGCCAAAAAAATGAAAAACAGCAGGATAAAAACAATAAATATCAAAAGTAATTGAGAATTTCAATAAATAAAACAGTACCTGCACACGACTGCACACGTTACAGTGGGAGCACACATGCTTAAATTTGGATGTATTGCCATATTTGCACTGGCCATCATTAAACTGCCAGCATGTTCCGGGTTTTTCTTCTGCTCCTTGCCCCCCCTGATTACCTTCTCCTTGTCCCGCCTGCTGGGAAATGCTCCCTCCGCTCCCGTGAAAGGACTGCCCATACCTTGCGGGCGCCATCAATTAAAGCCACAGGCCTATATCCTTTTGATACCACCTAATGTCAGGCCTGACTGCCTTCCGCTGCCTGAATTGTTCATCATAGCGCAACCAGGTCAGCCCACAAGTCAAAGGTAAAACCCAGATTACATAAAGCCAAATTAATTTCCTCAGATACAGTGTTTTTTTTAAAAATAAAAATTTCTATTGACATATTAAGAATAAAATCACTATCAATTTATATAGAAAAGATGCAAGTTTAGAAAAAGGGACGTAGGACTCTCCCTTACATTTTCAACACATTGCTGCATGGTAAAGAGTCAGACTACAGTTTTGTGACCACATCAATCGCAAATTGTAATAAAACACCTGCAGTTCTCTATACATAATAGATTTATTGCCATTATGTTCCAATGTCAGGATCCTAGAATAAGGTACGTGGCTTAGTGAATAACATTCGCCATCTATAAGTTTATCTTCAGCAAGATACCAATATTAATAGAATCTGTTGCCTATCGATTATTCACTACAGTTGGGTAGAGAACAAATAATGAGTATAGTCCCAAATACATGTGATATACAGAACAGTGGCCCAATAGGACTTTGATAGTCAAAAAAATATTTTCGTATCTGTTGGTAAGAGGTGTAACTGAGGGCTCCGTACAAAACAATGCATGGCAGTGAGAAACTCTCTCAATGTTGTTCCCCCATACCGGTTGAAACCATAAACAGGCAATACTACAAAAATCTTACAATATTTTGCTGACTTTTTCCTATCTGTTACCAAGAGGTGTAACTGAGGGCCCTGTGCAAAACAATGCATGTGAGTGATACAATTTCTCTATACTGTTCCCCTTACTGGTGGAAACCATTAACAGGCAGTGCAATAAAGATCCTTAATTATTATGCTGAGTTATTCACACAAGAGAAAAGCTATGATGACTCAATTAATATTGCCATGTGGTAAGAATTCTTTACCTTTATCCCAGCAGCTACAGTTAGGTCCATAAATATTTGGACAGAGACAACATTTATCTAATTTTGGTTCTAGACATTACCACAATGAATTTGAAACAAAACAATTCAGATGCAGTTGAAGTTCAGACTTTCAGCTTTCATTTGAGGGTATCCACATTAAAATTGGATGAAGGGTTTAGGAGTTTCAGCTCCTTAACATGTGCCACCCTGTTTTTAAAGGGACCAAAAGTAATTGGACAAATGACTCCAAGGCTATTTCATGGACAGGTGTGGGCAATCCCTTTGTTATGTCATTCTCAATTAAGCAGATGAAAGGGCCGGAGTTGATTTGAGGTGTGGTGTTTGCATTTGGAAGGTTTTGCTGTGAAGGAAACATGTGGTCACAGGTGCTCTCCATGCAGGTGAAACAAGCCATCCTTAAGCTGCAAGAACAGAAAAAAAACCATCCAAGAAATTGCTACAACATTAGAAGTGGCAAAATCTACAATTTGGTACATCCTGAGCAAGAAAGAAAGCACTGGTGAACTCATCAATCCAAAAAGACCTGGGAGCCCACGGAAGACAACAGTGGTGGATGATCGCCGCATACTTTCTTTGGTGAAGAAGAACCCGTTCACAACATCAACTGAAGTCCAGAACACTCTCAGTGAAGTAGGTGTATATGTCTCTAAGTCAACAGTAAAGAGAAGACTCCATGAAAGTAAATACAAAGGGTTCACATCTAGATGCAAACCATTCATCAATTCCAAAAATAGACAGGCCAGAGTTAAATTTGCTGAAAAACACCTCCAGAAGCCAGCTCAGTTCTGGAAAAGTATTCTATGGACAGATGAGACAAAGGTCAACCTGTACCAGAATGATGGGAAGCCAAAAGTTTGGAGAAGAAAGGGAACGGCACATGATCCAAGGCACACCACATCCTCTGTAAAACATGGTGGAGGCAACGTGATGGCATGGCCATGCATGGCTTTCAATGGCACTGGGTCACTTGTGTTTATTGATGACATAACAGCAGACAAGAGTAGCCGGATGAATTCTGAAGTGTACCGGGATATACTTTCAGCCCAGATTCAGCCAAATGCTGCAAACTTGATTGGACGGCGCTTCATAGTACAGATGGATAATGACCCCAAGCATACAGTCAAAGCTACACAGGAGTTCATGAGTGCAAAAAAGTGGAACATTCTTCAATGGCCAAGTCAATCACCAGATCTTAACCCAATTGAGCATGCATTTCACTTGCTCAAATCCAGACTTAAGAGGGAAAGACCCACAAACAAGCAAGACCTGAAGGCTGCGGCTGTAAAGGCCTGGCAAAGCATTAAGAAGGAGGAAACCCAGCGTTTGGTGATGTCCATGGGTTCAAGACTTAAGGCAGTGATTGCCTCCAAAGGATTCGCCACAAAATTTTGAAAATAAAAATATTTTGTTTGGGTTATGTTTATTTGTCCAATTACTTTTGAACTCCTAAAATGTGGAGTGTTTGTAAAGAAATGTGTACAATTCCTACATTTTCTAACACATATTTTTGTTCAACCCTTCAAATTAAACGTTACAATCTGCACTTGAATTCTGTTGTAGAGGTTTCATTTCAAATCCAATGTGGTGGCATGCAGAGCCCAACTCGCGAAAATTGTGTCACTGTCCAAATATTTCTGGCCCTGACTGTATATCGGTATGTGCAATGGGAGTCCCGTCCCTCTGCCCATCTAACAGAAGCAGTGCAGCACCGTGAAAGGTTCGCATTGCACAACAGCTAAGATGCACTTACATCTGTCTCTTCTGCTAAGAGAATCACTGCCTTGTGCTATATGAATTTGTGGAACCAGGCATCAGCCAGGGGCCGCTGCTGTGCCTGTGAGCTCTAGTCAGCTGCCTGGTCTGCCTGCCCATAACGCCGGGCCAGGACCTGGTGCTGTGGAAGATTCTATAGCGGTAGCCAGCTCGTTGCTGTAAATGTTGAAGAGCGTTGGACTTCAGCTACTCCCTTTCGACATGTTCAAATATAGATGTGAATATGTCATCAGGAATATACAGCTGTACTGTACTTATACAGTTCACTTTCGTGCTTAGCAGAATTGGGTAGTAGCCAGACTGCGCCTCTGGCTACCAGTTTTTCTCCGTTAATACAGATGGAGCTGAACAATTACCACAGCAATATGTACAGCTGAAAATGTTCACCCAGCCCTTCAAGTGGCCACTGGCCAGCTTTCAAGGTCAGACGAAACTGAGATCTCATGGAGTCGTCAGACGAGGGGCCATAAACCCTTAGAATGGAAAAGCCACAAGGATTTAGATAAAACCACCACAGACAGAGGTTAAGTAAACCGTAAAGTTTAGCAATCACAAGCTGCAAACATGTGGAACCGTTACATTTTTTACCAGAAATGCAGCGATGTTATTGTCTGAATGCATTCTGTATATTTGAATATGCATTCAAAATAGCCATTTGTATATTCCCACTACACTAATAACAGCAATCATATCTATATTCTTGAAAAACGGAAGATTAACCCATAGACTACTTTCTATAATCATGACAATCTTTTTTAGCAATATCTATAGCTAAGTAATGTTAAGTAATGTTACAAGTAGCTGCTACTATGTATTCCGTAAATAACATAGGTTTTAGAACATATTCCCATTCTTGCATTTCTCAAACTGTGACCATGCTCAATATTCCACAACTGTTCTGTTCTGCTGTGTAGTAAATATTGGAGACACCATAGATGATCACAGAGGGTTTCAAAAAAGTAATTTATAAATAATAACATAATTTTTTATTTTCCGTTTTATAATCCAGTAAAGAAGGAACATGCAGTCTCACTCATACAAGTTATCGCTTACAAAATTTATTAAGTCCTCAGCATCTCCAAGCATTCAGCCGTCACTGTTTTGAATTTAACTCTTACCATTTGAGGCAGCCAAAGTTATGGCTCTGAAGGAGATAAACAAACATAGTTAACACAGAAATATTTGTAATGAAATACTGAGCCTACATAACAGCATTGCTATATCCAATTTATATGAAGTGTATTGTGTCCAATGTGCGCAACCAGGCAACCCAAAAAGGAGGTTTTGAAGTGAGGTCTTTAAGGTACATAAATGTTATGAAGGAAAGCGACGAGACCGGCCTATGCCGAGGAGTGAACATGATGAAGGGGACGTTCGTACTGGGCCGGTCAGCACTGTTGGGCTTCCTGTTCAAGTACATGGGCAGACCACCATAAGCTCCTTTTACTGGCGGACAAAGACACAAATATACAACATGGATGCACGGCTTAGTGTGGACCCATCAGAGCCAGATGATTGTGATTGTTGGGTGGTAGCCAGACTGGGCCTCTGGCTACCATTTTTTCTCGGTAAATAGATACGGAGCTGAACAATTAACATATTTATATCTCCAGCTGGACTGTAGTTAGACAGTTGACTTTCCTGCTTTGCAGAATTTGCTGTTAGCCAGACTGGGTCTTTGGCTAACATTGTATCTTCGTAAATAGATACGGAGATGAACAATTTCACCACCAATGTATACAGCTGTATTGTACTGATAGAGTAAACATTACTGTTTTTCAATTTTGGTGTTAGCCAAACTGGTGCTCCGAGTATGGGGGTTCCTGCGGAAATAGATAATGAGCAGAACAATTGACACAACCATATGTACAGGTGGACTGTAGTTGTACAGTTCACTTTCCTGCTTTGCAGAATTGGCTGGTAGCCAGACTGGGCCTCTGGCTACCAGTTTTTCTTGGTAAATAGATACGGAGCTGAACAATAAAAACATTTTTATCTCCAGCTGGACTGTAGTTTTACTGTTAATTTTCCTGCTTTGCAAAATTTTCTGTTAGCCAGACTGAGCCTCTGGCTAACATTTTTTCTTCGTAAATAGATACGGAGAAGAACAATTCCCCCAACAATGTATACAGCTGAATTCTACTGATACAATAAACTTAACCTGCTTTTCAATTTGGGTGTTAGCCAAACAGGGCCTCAGAGTATGTGTGTTCCTGTGGAAATAGATACGGAGCTGAACAATTGACACAACAATATGTACAGTTGGACTGTAGTTCTATAGTTCACTTTCATGCTTTACAGAATTGGCTGGTAGCCAGACTGGGCCTCTGGCTACCAGTTTTTCTCAGTAGATAGATACGGATTTGAACAATTAACACATTTATATCTCCAGCTGGACTGTAGTTATTCAGTTCACTTTCCTGCTTTGCAGAATTTGCTGTTAGCCAGACTGGGCCTCTGGCTAATATTTTATCTTCGTAAATAGATACGGAGATGAACAATTCCAACAACAATGTATACAGCTCCATTGTACTGATAGAATAAACTTTCCTGCTTTTCAATTTGGGTGTTATCCAAAGTGGGACACTGAGTATGAGTGTTACTGCATAAATCTATACGGATATTTATAATATTTTGAGTATACTATCTATACCTTTTATCTGTAGATCCACTACCCATTTTTTTTTCCTACTTTTCGTCTGACTTATCCAAATAATCCATTTGCAGCATCTTAACATCCATTAGACACCTAAACATATGGCATTTTGGCTACCTCCCTATGTGGCCTGCCCCACCACCCCTCCTCTACCAACAAAATTGCTGTTTTCTTGTGTCAAACATACTGAT
>JARQOD010003875.1:0-60233 GCA_033576555.1 Oophaga sylvatica | reverse complement strand
TAGCCTGGACTGAGGAGAAGGAGATTAGTGCAGAAAGACTTCAGTCACCTGTCTAAAGGACAGTGAAAGGTTCAGAGACGTGCTCCTGCCTATTGATAACTGAGCATCTGTAACTAACTTTGAAGGAAGTGAATGAAGGAAGTAACTACCCGACTTTATGCTAGTGTGAGTGCTTATGCTACCAGCGAGGACAAGGCGAAAGGCACAGTGGATTATTGGAAAGGTGCTTTTGGATTGAAGAAGTCCTGCACATTGCAACCGGTCACTGGGGACCGAAGGATCACTATTAGCTTCAAGCATAGTGGTAAGAAAACCAGGAATTTACCGGACCCTAGGTCGCGGCAAACAGCCCCTTATAGTCAGTACGTAACTGGAGTCAGGTGGAATAGGGACTTTGAGTCAAGCGCAGACAAAAGCAAGAACCTAGTTTCATCAATTGGAAGGCTCCTACCACAAAACTGACTGGGCAGTACAGCTATGGATTAGCTGGAGTTATTGAGGGAACTACGCTTCAGGCTGGTTGTACTCGTTGTATTGAAAGTAAAGGAGGCCCCTAACTTGTCCAGCTGCTGTCTCAAGATACACTCTCCTTGGATCAGCCTCCCTGGGACCTGCCTGAACATCTTACAAGTAAAGGTATGGAAAGACGCTGACCGTGTGAGACTGTGTTATTTATCTGCACCCGACTTCACTAACTTCATAGACTTTGAGGGACCAGTCCCACCTGTAGGGGACCCGACATCTAGCTGCCTCACCATCCCCTCAGAGATCTACAGCAGCGCTGGTACAAATTACCAGAAGACTACAGGTGGCGTCACGAACTGTATATAAATCTATCCCCTGTAAATATATCCCCAACATACGCCAGACCGCCAGGGCCACAGACCGAGCCACAGCTACCTGTGACAAAAACCCCATAGACTTCCATGGGCTCGGCTCTGAGTACCCCATTGCCCTGGTAACCCACAATTGTGGTGGCGGGTCGACACATATATACAGTTCGTGACGCCACCTGTAGTCTTCTGGTAATTTGTACCAGCGCTGCTGTAGATCTCTGAGGGGATGGTGAGGCAGCTAGATGTCGGGTCCCCTACAGGTGGGACTGGTCCCTCAAAGTCTATGAAGTTAGTGAAGTCGGGTGCAGATAAATAACACAGTCTCACACGGTCAGCGTCTTTCCATACCTTTACTTGTAATATGTTCAGGCAGGTCCCAGGGAGGCTGATCCAAGGAGAGTGTATCTTGAGACAGCAGCTGGACAAGTTAGGGGCCTCCTTTACTTTCAACACAATGAGTACAACCAGCCTGAAGCGTAGTTCCCTCAATAACTCCAGCTAATCCATAGCTGTACTGCCCAGTCAGTTTTGTGGTAGGAGCCTTCCTGTGAGAGAGCTGAATTCCTGTCTTGTCGTGCACGGACTCAAAGTCTTCACTCCCCTGACCCCAGTTACGTATTGACTATTTGGGGCTGTTTGCCGCGACCTAAGGTCCGGTAAGTCTCTGGTTTTCTTACCACTATGCTTGAAGCTAATAGTGATCCTTCGGTCCCCAGTGACCGGTTGCAATGTGCAGGACTTCTTCAATCCAAAAGCACTCTTCCAATAATCTTTCCACTGTGCCTTTCGCCTTGTCCTCGCTGGTAGCATAAACACTCACACTTGCAAAAAGTCGGGTAGTCACTCCCTTCTTCACTTCCTTTAGAGTTAGTTACAGATTCTCAGTTATCACTAGGCAGGAGCACGTCTCTGAACCTTTCACTGTCCTTGAGACAGGTGACTGAAGTCTTTCTGCACTAAGCTTCTTCTTTCTTTTGTCAATGTATTCAGGTGAGGTACAGCTCTGACTAGGCTGAGGTGAACTAGACCACCTGTACTAGCCTCCACTTTCTGAACTGATGATAGAGCAGGCTGGACGACTTCCTCCCTCCAGCTAGACTCCACACGTCTGCTCCGTCCGAAGACAGGAAACTGACACTTCTAATCACTCAACCAATATACACCCTGACCACTCCCTCACAAGTAACTACACTACCCTAAGGGTGTGTCTAGTGTATGTTGAGTGAATGGGTATTGAGCATTAAACTGCTGTCTCGCCACACACTCTCCAGGGTACTGCGTGTGCCTAACACCAGGGCTACACAATTGCAGTACCCTGACTAACCACCGCAACTAGAGGCAGCCGTGGAGCGTTCCTACGTTGGTCCTAGACGCCTCGTCACAGCCTGAGAAACTAACTACACCTAAAGATAGAAATAGGAAAGCTATCTGCCCCGGAGCAGAACCCCAAAGATAATAGAAAGCCCCCAAACATGTAATGGCGGTTAGACAAGAGGAAATACTGACACAGAAAGAAAATAGTATGAGCAAACGCTGGGGCCCAAACTAACTAAATAGAAAAGGATAGGAAGGGCACTTACTGCAATCTCAGAAAACCCTGAAAAACACCAACTCTACTAATTTCAAAATAACCTGAGATCACACGACCTCTACCACCTAAATTAGTTCTCTGGTGTAACAAAATCAAAACAGCAGCCACTGAAAAAACTGGAAAAAGCAAAAGTACAAAACACAGTGGCTGGACTAAACTGAGAGGGCAAAAGCCCCCGGAGGGGACCCTGAAGGCCCCCACAGAAGTGCAGGACAAAATGCAAAAATATAGCAAAAACACAAAATAAGAAATTGTCTTATCTGATAGCAGGAGATGCAGACACGACACAGCAGGCTACAAGGGAAACTGGAATGAAGGATTCAGACCAGAACAATTGATCACCAGCAACCCTGATGGGAAAATGACTCCCTTATATAAGACCAATCAGTAACACCTGATTCCCAGTCCTCACAATCCTCACTAGTACCGCTTGTAACCACCAGAGGGAGCCTCTGCTCAGAACTCATCTCAAACCCATTCACAACAGAGATCTATGCGTGCCTGGAGAGAGAGATCTATGCGTGCTGGAGAGAGAGAGATCTATGCGTGCCTGGAGAGAGAGATCTATGCGTGCCTGGAGAGAGAGAGATCTATGCGTGCCTGGAGAGAGATCTATGCGTGCTTGGAGAGAGAGAGATCTGCGCGTGCTTAGAATCATAGAATGGTAGAGTTGGAAGGGACCTCCTGGGCCTTCTGGTCCAACCCCTGCTCAAAGCAGGATTCTCTAAATCATCCCAGACAGATGTCTATCCAGCCTCTGTTTGAAGACTTCCATTGAAGGAGAACTCACCACCTCTTGTGGCAGCCTGTTCCACTCATTGATCACCCTAACTGTCAAAAAGTTTTTTCTAATATCTAATCTGTGTCTCCTCCCATTCAGTTTCATCCCATTGCTTCTAGTCTTTCCTTGTGCAAATGAGAATAAAGATGATCCTTCTACAATGTGACAGCCCTTGAGATATTTGTAGACAGCTATTAAGTCTCCTCTCAGTCTTCTTTTTTGCAAGCTAAACATTCCCAAATCCTGCAACCGTTCCTCATAGGACATGGTTTGCAGACCGGTCACCATTCTGGTGGCTCTTCTCTGAACTTGCTCCAGTTTGTTGATGTCTTTTTTAAAATGTGGTGCCCAAAACTGGACACAGTATTCCAGATGAGGTCTGACCAAAGAGGAGTAGAGGGCAATAATGACCTCACGTGATCTAGACTGTATGCTTCTGTTGATACATCCTAGAATTGCATTTGCCTTTTTTGCTGCTGCATCACACTGTTGACTCATGTTAAGTCTGTGATCAATTAGTATACCCAAGTCTTTTTCACATGTGCTGTTACTTAGCCCTATTCCTCCCATTTTGTATATGCTTTTTTCATTTTTATTGCCCAGATGTAGTACTTTGCATTTTTCCCTGTTAAATTCCATTCTGTTAGTTGCTGCCCACTGCTCCAGTTTATGTATATCTTTTTGAATCCTCTCTCTCTCTTCTCTAGTATTAGCTACCCCTCCTAGCTTTGTGTCATCAGCAAATTTGATCAGTTTACCCTCAATTCCTTCATCTAAATCATTGATAAAGATGTTGAACAATACAGGGCCCAAAACAGAGCCTTGTGGTACCCCACTTGAGACATTCTTCCAACTGGATGTGCAGCCATTTACAACCACTCTTTGGGTCCGATCACTAAGCCAGTTATGAATCCACCTAACAGTTGCTTGGAGCTTGGAGAGAGAGATCTGCGTGCATGGAGAGAGAGAGATCTATGCGTGCCTGGAGAGAGAGATCTATGCGTGCCTGGAGAGAGAGAGAGAGAGATCTATGCGTGCCTGGAGAGAGAGAGATCTATGCGTGCTTGGAGAGAGAGAGATCTATGCGTGCCTGGAGAGAGAGAGATCTATGCGTGCTTGGAGAGAGAGAGATCTATGCGTGCCTGGAGAGAGAGAGATCAATGCGTGCTTGGAGAGAGAGAGATCTATGCGTGCCTGGAGAGAGAGAGATCTATGCGTGCTTGGAGAGAGAGAGATCTGCGCGTGCTTGGAGAGAGAGATCTGCGTGCCTGGAGAGAGAGAGATCTATGCGTGCCTGGAGAGAGAGAGATCTATGTGTGTGGCCCAGCTTCGCAAGGCACACATGTCTCCTGGAAAATGCACAGGAAGGTAACTGTAAAGCTTGATATTCATTCACGCACACTTCTCAGCATTGCCACTAGAGGCATATCAGACTATTTAGTAGTGTGATGTAGCAATAGTGAGTCATTCAAGTTCCTGTCTTTGGACAGAGAAGATCTGATTAGTCTTGGAGGGAGAGGAGAGAAGACTGAACCCACACAGAGCTTGTGTAGCTCATCTGATAAGAAAGTGGAGGCTAGTACGGGTGTAAGGTTCTTTGTCTCTGTTGACATGTTCCTTGAAACTCAGTTTTCCGTCGGCCATTTTGCTTTCTGTCTTTCTGCAGCTCTTGCCCTCAGTTAATATGGAGTTTCCAGTTTTCATGTTCCCGCCCTGATTCTCTCCCTCTTGCTTCTTAAGCAGCCTCAGCTGAACAATCTGTGCTCCTGAATCAAGCCTCAGTCAGTCTGTGACCTGACTCCTGGAAGCCTTGGACTTGTACTCCAGCTATTCCCTACTGAGGAACCTTGGAACACTTTTGGACTCTGGAAACCTGCTGTTTGGTGAATCCATGTTTGCAGAGGAATTACGGTACAGAGAAGAGATCCTGAACCTGCTTTGGAGATTTACTGTAGTGCTTGAAGTTACTCTGGCCTGCTGTGTCTCCTGTCGCTGTTCCTGCAAACTGTGTGAGCTTTTCAGCATGCTTGTATGAAGTAATACAAGTCATTTCATTTCAACCTATGTCTCCTGTGTTTTCCTCGCACCCAAGCACAAGACGCTATAGGAACTGTATGTGTAGCCCTGGTGTTAGGCACACGCAGTACCCTGGAGAGTGTGTGGCGAGACAGCAGTTTAATGCTAAATATTCATTCACTCGACATATACTAGACACACCCTTAGGGTAGTGGAGTTTACTCTTGAGGGAGTGGTCAAGGTAGTATGTGTTTGGAGTGATTTATTGAGTCTAGTTCCTGTCTTCGGACAGTGAGGACGTGTAGAGTGAGTGTCTAGACTTTAGAGAGAAGACGTCTGGAGGGAGGAAGGAGTCTAGCCAGCTCTATCATCAGTTCATATCGTGGAGTCTGGTACAGGTGTTTGAATTCACCTTAGTCTAGTCAGAGCTGTATCACCTCATCAGCATACATTGGAAGGAAAGAAGAAGTTTTAGTACAGAAAGTCTTCAGCATCCCTGTCTAAAGGACGGTATCAGGTTCAGAGACGTGCTCCTGCCTGTTGATAACTGAGCATCTGTAGCTAACTTTGAAGGAAGGAAAAGAAAGAAGTGACTGCTCGACCCTTGGCTAGTTTGAGTGCTTATGTTACCAGCGTGGACAAGGCGAAAGGCAAAGTGGATTTATTGGATTAGTGCTTACGGATTGAAGAAGTCCAGCACATTGCACCCGGTCACTGGGGACCGAAGGGTCACTGTTGTTTCAAGCACAGTGATAAGAAAACCAGGAATTTACCGGACCTTAGGTCGCGGCAAACAAGCCCCTTATAGTCAGTACGTAACTGGGGTCAGGGGAAGTGAAGACTTTGAGTCGCTGCAGGACAAAATAAGAATTCAGCTTCTTCGCAGGAAGGCTCCTAACACTAAGCTGACTGGGCAGGTACAGCTATAGATTAGCTGGAGATATTGAGGGAACTACGCTTCAGGCTGGTTGTACTCGTTGTATTGGAAGTAAAGGAGGCCCCTAACTTGTCCAGCTGCTGTCTCAAGATACACTCTCCTTGGATCAGCCTCCCTGGGACCTGCCTGAACATCTTACAAGTAAAGGTATGGAAAGACGCTGACCGTGTGAGACTGTGTTCTTTATCTGCACTCGACTTCACAAATCCCATAGACTTTGAGGGACCAGTCCCACCTGTAGGGGACCCGACATCTAGCTGCCTCACCATCCCCTCAGAGATCTACAGCAGCGCTGGTACAAATTACCAGAATACTACAGGTGGCGTCACGAACTGTATATAAACCTATCCCCTGTAAATATATCCCCAACATACGCCAGACCGCCCGGGCCACAGACCGAGCCACAGCTACCTGTGACAAATCCCATAGACTTCTACGGGCTCGGCTCTGAGTACCCCATTGCCCTGGTAATCCACAATTGTGGTGGCGGGTCGACACAACTTTGGCGTCACGAACAGGATGCGAAACTCGCGAAATTGCGAGCCCTGTGTGCCTAAGGACTTGTTTTTGTGAAAAAGGACTGTTTGCACTTTTGGCGCCAAAATCGCCATTTTTGTCGCCATTTTCGCGCCCTCAGGCGCTGGAGAAGAAGGTGGGCGTACCTTCGTGGGCGTCTACCCCCCTGTGGCGCGAAGAAAATGCCTGCCCTCTCAAAGTGCTATTACAACATGCGATCCTGCCCTACAGCAAAGGAGGTCCGCCTCCTCTTCACCTTCCCTGCGAGGAGGAGGAGACGCAAATCCCACCTCCACGGAAGAGACCGGATGTCTCCGCAGAAAGGAAGAAGAATCTTCTGGAACATCATGGAGGCAGGACGTGTGCAGCCGAGCTGGGAAGCGGAGGAAGGCAGGCCCCGTGCCCCAGCCAAGCTGCCACCAACACCGGAGTTATCCGTGATCCTGCACCTGAAGCAGGCGTTGCTAGAGACAAGAGAAGAAAATGCACGCCTGAAGAAGATGGTCCAGGATCAACCTGGCTTTGAAGAAATTGAGAGACGCCGGCGTACCCTGGAACAGCGGAGGCTGTGGGACACGGTGGTCTCTCCCCTCAACGAACCCCCACGATTCCAGATACCGAAGAGTCTGCTGCCCAAGGCGAAGGAGCAACCGGAGGCTGCCCCCGAAAGTACCGATCCCGATCCCACCGGTGAAGCGGTGGAAGCGAAGGAGGTTGAGGAGGTACAGCCAATCCCGGAACGCCCGCCCGGCCAAGAGGCCGCAGCAGATGATCGGTCCCCGGCAGGGACACCGGAGGGGTCCTGTCCGTCACTACCAGATGTGGACTGGGACGAAATGGCGCGCCTGGATGACGTCGCCTATACCGCCCAGTGGGAACAAGAATGGCAGAGTCGTGAGGAGAAGAAGAGGCGCCAGCAGGAGGAAGAGCGGGAAACTCAGAGGAACCGTCAGCGACAATATGCCGAGCTGATCGCGGACAAAGAGACAGTCCGGAGAGATAAAGGTACCCTGAGGGAACCGCGGCGGCAGGGGTGTGTGACTGAGTTCCAGCTCCGGAAGGGCTGGGGCTTTATCCGTGAACCGGGCCTCTACCCAGCGGTCTTTGTCAGCAGGCGTGACGTAGAATCCCACCTGCCGCAAGGCCATCCCGGGAGGGACTTAGCGAATGGAGATATCGTCACATATACGCGGCATTGGGGAATGAAGGGATGGTATGCCCTTAACGTCGCCATCGTCCGCGACCCCGTCCCAGACGCAGGTACCGTCACCATTACCGCAGCGTCCCCGTTTCCAGCTCAAGCAGTAACCGGCCGTGCCCCAGCATCGCCCCCTGCAAAGTCATCGCAACTAGCGACCCAGAGTTCATCGCAAATTAAAGCCACCTCTTCATCGCAACTAGCGACCCAGAGTTCATCGCAAATTAAAGCCACCGCTACATCGCAACATGCGACCCAGTCTCGATCGCAATCCCTAACGCGGTCCATATCGCTAACTGTGATTGAGACGCAATCGGTGTCACGTGAAGAAAATGTACCCGTTGCGCCCCTAGAGGTTCGCACCAGAACTGTGGCGACCCAGACCCTGATCGCAGCACATGATTTGCTAGTCCTAGGATCTAGGGCCCATTGCGTTGTTCCAGCCCCCGGGGTGGAAAATGTAGTGGAAAGTGTATTTGCAGAGAATGAATAGATAGTAAAGAAAAGTGGTGAGATCCCTATCTGGTCTACCAAAAGTAAAGAAAAGTTTGAAATGTTTTATAAAGTTTTGCACAAAATTATATAGTGAATATATATATTTCTACTGTAGAATGCCCGGCTGGGTAAATGATAAATAGTAATCAGAAAAAGTTTTTGCACTTTCGTATTATGTGATATTATATAATATGTCTTAGGTTTTACATTGGACTTGGAGGTTAAGGACTATGCTAACCCAGAACTTACTTGTAAATAGTTGCGCTTCGGTGCCCTATCTTGGTTTTACATAAACCAGTCACAACTACCTCTGAAAACAAAACCCGTGTGGTGTGGCACTGAGTGAGGTCTGCAGTTGGATGTCCTGCAGCCCACCCAGGACCTACGTTGAAGGTTTGGTGCGGGTCCTTCACAAGTATATTGTATATTTATTGAATGCTATTTAATATTTGTATTTTTCTATAAAGTTTGCAACGTTCAAGATATTCTCACCTCCCGGATGGGAAGATGTTATTGTTTAATGTTTATTGCATAAACAAAATGTCTCTTTTGTATTTTACAGCCGGGAGTGCTGTCTTTTACCATGGGGGAATGTGTAGCCCTGGTGTTAGGCACACGCAGTACCCTGGAGAGTGTGTGGCGAGACAGCAGTTTAATGCTAAATATTCATTCACTCGACATATACTAGACACACCCTTAGGGTAGTGGAGTTTACTCTTGAGGGAGTGGTCAAGGTAGTATGTGTTTGGAGTGATTTATTGAGTCTAGTTCCTGTCTTCGGACAGTGAGGACGTGTAGAGTGAGTGTCTAGACTTTAGAGAGAAGACGTCTGGAGGGAGGAAGGAGTCTAGCCAGCTCTATCATCAGTTCTTATCGTGGAGTCTGGTACAGGTGTTTGAATTCACCTTAGTCTAGTCAGAGCTGTATCACCTCATCAGCATACATTGGAAGGAAAGAAGAAGTTTTAGTACAGAAAGTCTTCAGCATCCCTGTCTAAAGGACGGTATCAGGTTCAGAGACGTGCTCCTGCCTGTTGATAACTGAGCATCTGTAGCTAACTTTGAAGGAAGGAAAAGAAAGAAGTGACTGCTCGACCCTTGGCTAGTTTGAGTGCTTATGTTACCAGCGTGGACAAGGCGAAAGGCAAAGTGGATTTATTGGATTAGTGCTTACGGATTGAAGAAGTCCAGCACATTGCACCCGGTCACTGGGGACCGAAGGGTCACTGTTGTTTCAAGCACAGTGATAAGAAAACCAGGAATTTACCGGACCTTAGGTCGCGGCAAACAAGCCCCTTATAGTCAGTACGTAACTGGGGTCAGGGGAAGTGAAGACTTTGAGTCGCTGCAGGACAAAATAAGAATTCAGCTTCTTCGCAGGAAGGCTCCTAACACTAAGCTGACTGGGCAGGTACAGCTATAGATTAGCTGGAGATATTGAGGGAACTACGCTTCAGGCTGGTTGTACTCGTTGTATTGGAAGTAAAGGAGGCCCCTAACTTGTCCAGCTGCTGTCTCAAGATACACTCTCCTTGGATCAGCCTCCCTGGGACCTGCCTGAACATCTTACAAGTAAAGGTATGGAAAGACGCTGACCGTGTGAGACTGTGTTCTTTATCTGCACTCGACTTCACAAATCCCATAGACTTTGAGGGACCAGTCCCACCTGTAGGGGACCCGACATCTAGCTGCCTCACCACCCCCTCAGAGATCTACAGCAGCGCTGGTACAAATTACCAGAATACTACAGGTGGCGTCACGAACTGTATATAAACCTATCCCCTGTAAATATATCCCCAACATACGCCAGACCGCCCGGGCCACAGACCGAGCCACAGCTACCTGTGACAAATCCCATAGACTTCTACGGGCTCGGCTCTGAGTACCCCATTGCCCTGGTAATCCACAATTGTGGTGGCGGGTCGACACATGTACACTATACATGACAAGATTAAGGAGCCAATGTTTAGTGTCTGCTGGGTCTGGGAAAGCCGTGTCTGCTGTGACTGTGGATATCAGATGTCCGTTTATACCTTCTGTGATGACAGTGGTTGTGACTTCTCACAACCATTCCAGGTGAGCGCATTCCCTTAAAATTTTACTCTGGAGTGTTACCACAGGTAAACACTATTGTTTCTTTTTTTTTCCTTTCCTCTTCTCCTTCCAGCACCTCTGCCTTAAAAGATCTGGAAGATGGAGGCCCGCATAAAGGAACTTTGCGGAGTGACTGATACAATCCTTTCAGATGTACAGACTTTAAAGACCCGTTTTGCAAGCCTACAGGACCTCACTAATCATAATTTGCAAGTGTTTGGACAGACTACCCAGGAATTGCGAGCCAGGATTGAGGCTCTAGAGGAACGAGCCTAGGCTCCTGCCATAACCCCGAGTTCTGGGATCCCCAAATTACCTCCTTTTCGTTTTGGCGGTGAACGTGAGAAATTCAGGGGATTTATTAATCAATGCAATTTATTTTTCTCTGCACATGCTTCACAATTTCCCACTGAACGATCCAAAGTGCTTACTATAATCATGTTGCTTACCAATAAGGCTTTGATGTGGGCAAACCCTCTGAGACTGAGGATGATTGTTTGAATCACCTTGATGCTTTTATTTCAGCCATGGGGCAGGTGTTTGATGACCCCAATCGAGGTGCAACAGCTGAAGCAGCCATGTTAACTTTGCGCCAAGGTAAGCGTTCAGTAGCCGAATATGCCCTGGATTTCAGGAGATGGGCTCTTGATACCACTTGGGACACTTCCGCTAAAAAATCTATTTTTCGGAAAGGGTTGTCTCCACTGATTAAGGATGAACTTGCTCGTGCCGACCCTCCCACTGCGTTAGGTGACTTTATTAACTATTGTATCCGTATTGATGCTCGTCTGACTGAACGCAGACAAGAGAGATGGTTCGAAAATAGTCGCACTAACCTTTTACTACCTCCCTCCTCAGCTAAGGAACCTTTGAGTAGGATCACAAGGGAACCAGAACCTGAACCCATGCAGGTGGACTCTTTGCAAAGACGGGTTAGTGATGCACGCAAAGAACATCGTATAAAGGAAAATCTATGTTTCTACTGTGGTAAGTCAGGGCACTTCATTATAAACTGCCCCAGCCGTTCTCGTAAGACTACTGCAGCAGTCATTCACTGTGAGTGTTGCGAGAGGAGCTCTGTCATGTCCGAGCCTCAGGCTCCAGAGAGATCTGCTGCAAGAGATCTTGATTTCTCAGACTTAAACTCTGTTAGTTCTGGGGACGATGACGGTATAAACGCTGCAATTTTCCAAGTTTCCTCAGCGGTGTCCCAGCTGAGTTGTAAAAGAAACAATTCTCATTGCTTCCTTTCCATCAAACTCTGGGTTGACTCAGTCTGGGTGTCTAGCTCTGCTATGATCGACTCAGGAGCAAGTGGAAATTTTATGGATATCTCCTTTGCTCTGAAACAGGGGATACGTTCAGTGAAGAAGGCTACTCCAGTACAGATGGAGACTGTGGATGGCTCTCTACTGACTTCTGGACCAGTGGATCAAGAAACAGAGCCTTTGAGGGTCCTTATGGGTAAAGATCATCAGGAGAAAATGTCTTTTTTGCTTATCTCTTCTCCCCACTTTCCCATTATTCTAGGGCTACCATGGCTGCAGGCGCAGAATCCTACGATTAACTGGGAGACCAAGGAATTACACTTTCCAGAGAAACAGATGAGTCCAAAAGTTTCAGCTTGCTCTGTTCCTAAAGGAATCATGTCAGTCCCTGAACTACCAGCTGTATACCAGGACTATGTGGATTTATGTGACAAGAAGAACGCTCATCAGCTTCCTCCTCACCGTCCATATGATTGTCCAATTGAATTATTGCCCGGAGCCGAGATACCTTTTGGTAAGATCTACCCCCTAGCGGGGCCCGAGCTAAAAGCTTTGAAGGATTATATAGACGAAAATTTAGCCAAGGGCTTCATACGCCCCTCTTCATCTCCCGCAGGTGCACCCATCTTCTTTGTGAAGAAGAAAGATGGATCTCTGAGACCCTGCATAGACTATAGGGAACTCAATAAGGTTACTATTAGAAACCGTTATCCATTGCCTTTAATCCCTGAGTTGTTGGAGAGAGTGCGGCATGCCAAAATTTTCTCTAAACTGGATCTCCGTGGGGCCTATAACTTGGTCCGTATTAGACCTGGGGATGAATGGAAGACTGCTTTCAGGTCACGCTATGGACACTTTGAATATCTAGTTATGCCTTTTGGTCTGAGTACCGCCCCAGCCACTTTCCAACACTTCGTGAATGATATCTTCAGGGATCTCCTAGATACATTTGTGGTGATTTATCTGGATGATATTCTAATTTTTTCTAACTCCACAGAGGAACATCATGGACATGTGAGAATGGTCTTAGAACGCCTAAGACAAAACCATCTCTACATCAAACTTGAAAAATGTGAATTCCATAAGACCGAAATTCAATTTCTGGGGTATGTACTATCTACGCAAGGGATTAGTATGGATGGAAGCAAGACCCAAGCCATCAAGGATTGGCCAATTCCTAGAAATGTGAAGGAGGTGCAGCGTTTCATCGGGTTTGCCAACTTCTATAGACGTTTCATTAAGAATTTTTCTGAGGTAGTGTCACCTATCACCCAACTTACCCGGAAACAGTCTAGGTTCTCCTGGACCCCGCAAGCTCAGGAAGCATTTTCCTGTTTAAAGGATAAATTTACCACCGCACCTATCTTAGTACATCCCAACCCCGAGCTTGCCTTCATAATAGAGGTGGATGCTTCAGACTGTGCCGTTGGAGCTATACTCTCTCAGAGAACAGGTGAGAAGAATGTCTTGCATCCCTGTGCCTTCTTTTCCCAGCAGTTGTCTTCGGCTGAGAGGAACTACGATGTGGGCAATAGAGAATTGTTGGCCATTATTGCCGCCTTCAAGGAATGGAGACACCTTCTTCAGGGAGCTGCACAGCAAATAGTCATCCTGACAGACCATCGTAACCTTGAATTTATCAGGTTGGCTAAGTGCCTGACTCCTCGCCAGGCTCGCTGGAATCTTTTCCTAAACCAATTTAATTTTGTCATTTTTTTATAGACCAGGATCGCGCAATGGAAAGGCTGATGCACTCTCTAGGATTCATTCAGCAGAGACACGTCCACTTACTCCTCCTAAGACTATTCTTCCTGACTCTAGATTCCTGGGAGTGATTCATAATCAAGACCTACTTAAGGACATCAAGGAAGCATACCATGCGGATTCTTTGTTGGCTCAACCCCCAAGGGACGTAAGTCTTGTCTTTAAGAATGGTGTGTGGATTCAGGGACAACGTCTGTATATACCTGAAACAGTCAGATTAAGAGTATTGCAACTCATCCACGATTCCAAGATAGCCGGGCATAGGGGAATTCTAAAGACACAAGAATTTCTTTCTCATTTCTTTTGGTGGCCCACTTACAGGAAAGATGTCTTAAACTATGTCACTTCATGTGAAGTCTGTGCAAGATGCAAAACACCTCGCTCCTCACCAACTGGTCTGTTGCAACCTCTTCCCACCCCGTCCCGCCCATGGGGATCCATTTCTATGGACTTCATTGTGGAGTTACCAACCTCTCAAGGGAAGAACACCATTCTAGTGGTGGTTGACCGTCTAACAAAGGCAGCTCATTTTATCCCTTGTGTCGGCTTACCCACTGCAAAACAGACATCAGACTTGATGATTAAGAATGTGTTTCGCTTACATGGAGTACCGGATGAGGTCATTTCGGATCGAGGGGTGCAATTCACTTCTAGGTTTTGGCAAAATTTCTGTGCAGCATTGGACATTAAAGTAAACCTTTCTTCTGCTTTTCATCCCCAGACTAATGGACAGACAGAACGAACCAATCAGACCCTGGAGCAGTATCTCCGCTGTTTTATCTGCCACCTACAGGATGATTGGGTGGATCTACTTCCACTGGCTGAGTTCTCTTATAACAACTCTCAGAGCGCCTCCACTAAGCAGTCTCCTTTTTACTCCAATCTAGGTTATCATCCTAACATTCTTCCTCGATTTCCCATAGATACGCCCTTGCCGGCAGTGGCTGAAAGAATCACTTCTTTACAAAAGAATATGGATCTTCTAAAGGAAAATCTAGAATTGGCTCAGGAAAGGTACAAGAAAGCAGCAGATAAATTTCGTAAACCTGCACCAGCTTTCAAGGTAGGAGATTTGGTCTGGCTGTCAACCAGAAATCTTAAATTAAAGATTCCATCGTCTAAATTGGGACATAAGTACATTGGACCTTATAAGATCAATAAGATTATAAGTGCTGTTGCTTGTCGTCTTCAACTGCCCAGAACTATGAGAATCCACCCTGTCTTTCATGTATCCCTACTAAAGGCTGCAACACCCAATACGTTTCCTGGACGTTCTTCTCCTTGCCCTGACCCAGTGCTGGTCGATGGTCAGGAAGAATTTATGGTGGAAAGGATTCTAGATTCCAGGTTGTACAGAAATCAGTTGCAATATTTGATTAAATGGCAGGGCTACCCAGTGGAGGACAACTCATGGGAACCAGTCAATAATGTAAATGCTCCTCGCCTGCTCCGCCAGTTTCATCAGAGGTACCCTGACAAGCCTGGTCTGAGGTCATCCGGAGGTTGTCCCTAAGGGGGAGGTAATGTAAGGTTCTTTGTCTCTGTTGACATGTTCCTTGAAACTCAGTTTTCCGTCGGCCATTTTGCTTTCTGTCTTTCTGCAGCTCTTGCCCTCAGTTAATATGGAGTTTCCAGTTTTCATGTTCCCGCCCTGATTCTCTCCCTCTTGCTTCTTAAGCAGCCTCAGCTGAACAATCTGTGCTCCTGAATCAAGCCTCAGTCAGTCTGTGACCTGACTCCTGGAAGCCTTGGACTTGTACTCCAGCTATTCCCTACTGAGGAACCTTGGAACACTTTTGGACTCTGGAAACCTGCTGTTTGGTGAATCCATGTTTGCAGAGGAATTACGGTACAGAGAAGAGATCCTGAACCTGCTTTGGAGATTTACTGTAGTGCTTGAAGTTACTCTGGCCTGCTGTGTCTCCTGTCGCTGTTCCTGCAAACTGTGTGAACTTTTCAGCATGCTTGTATGAAGTAATACAAGTCATTTCATTTCAACCTATGTCTCCTGTGTTTTCCTCGCACCCAAGCACAAGACGCTATAGGAACTGTACACTATACATGACAACGGGTGAAGTGAATCATCTTAGCCTAGTCAGAGCTACCCCTTAACCTGCTACTCTGAACAAGCTGCCTGTGTTCCTAAGAAAGTGGAAGGTGACTCTCAGAGCTACAGCGTAAATACAGTCTGACGAAGCGTCCTGTGAGCTGCTCTGGACAGAGTTCTGTGAAGGAAAGAAGGAAAGGAATTACAGCAGTTATACCAACGAGTCAACTGAGAACAGGTCAGTGAGCACTGAAGGAAAGCTGACCTTGGCACGATTGCTACATGTGCTTATGTTAAGGGCGAGAGCAGGGCGAAGGGCGAGTGGAGAAGCAAGAGTGACTAAAGGGACAAATCACCCTCACTCAGTTAACCGGACACCGGGGTCCGAAGCGTTGCTAGTGCTTCACGCCTAGTAATAAGAAAACCGGAGGCCTTTCTGGACTTCAAGTCACAGAAGGTAGCCCTAAGTGCCGATACGTAACCGGGGTCAGGAAGAACAACAGTCTAGCAGGGCCCTGCACCAAAGACTAGTCCTATTCAACAGAAGACTCCACCACAATGTTGGCCGGGCGCAGTTGCTATTAAAAGAGTTGCACTTGACTTTATGCAAGTTGTACTCACACACATTATAAGGATAAAGGAGGCCTCTAACCTGCTCAACAGTTTTCCTGAATGTGCATTCTCCAACCTGACCAGCTTCCCGGGACATACCTGCAACATCTACAAGTAAAGGTATGGAAAGAGACTGCATTGTGTGTGACTGAATTCTTATCTGCACCCTGCATCACCACCATAGACTTTGAGGGACCAGTCCCACCTGTGGGGGACCTAACACCTAGCTGCCATAACATCCCCTCAGAGATCTACCCTGCAGCGCTGGTCAATCAGATCAGAAACCAAGGTGGCGTCACAAACTACTATAACTACAATCCCCTGTAAATATTCCCCCATTGTATGAGCGCCCAGGGCCACGGACCGAGCTCTGCTGCCAGTGACATCTCCCATAGACTTCCATGGGCTCGGTGCCGAGTACCCCATAACCCTGGTACCCACACCACTTGGTGCGTGCGACTCATCTTTGGCGTCACGAACAGGATGCGAAGCTTGCAAATTGTGAGTCCTGTGTTGCCTATATTGACTGTTTTGTGCAGAAAAGACTGTTTGCTGTTTTGTCATTTTTGGCGCCATTTACCGCCATTTTGCCGCCATATTCGCGCCCTGAGGCGCTGGTGAAGAAGGTGGGCGTGCATTCGTGGGCGTGTACCCCCCTTGTGGCGCGAAAGTTATGGCCGCCCTCTCAAAATGCTACTATAATGTCCGTGCCTGCCCCACTGCAAGAGAGATCCGCCTTCTCTTCCTCCTCTATGTCATGGAGAAGGTGGATGCGGTGCTGGAAGATGTGGCCCGCCACTGCAAAGAAGTGGAGGAGATGGAGAAAAGCTGGCGTGCCCTGAAACAGCGGCTGCTGTGGGACGCAACACTCTCCCCTCCAGGAGCGCAACCATTACCTGTGGCACCAGTGCCAGCGGCTGATGAGAAACCGGAGGCCGCCTCCAAAAGTGCTGATCCCGACTCCACGGATGAAGCGGCGGGAGAGAAGGAGGCTGAGGAGGCCCTGCCCGTTCCGGAGTACCAGCCAGGCCTGGAGGCCGCAGCGGAATGCCGATCCCCGGTAGGGACACCGGAGGAGACCCAACTGTCAGCGATAGAAAACGACTGGGAGCAGCGACAGCAGCAGGTTAGTGCGTTCCCAACTGAGCCACTGCGCGCACCTGCGTCCTACTCGGAATCGCAAGTCCCAGCAGCGTCATCTTTGGCGTCAGCACCAGGCTGTGCACCCACAACGCAACCTGCGACTATTTCTGCAACGCAATCTGCGACCATTTCTGCATCGCAACCTGAATTGTATACTGCGGCACCTTTTACAACGCAACCTGCGTTCTATTCTGAGGATGTACCCATTGGGTTCCCAGTTCGAATGAAGGATGTAGCCACTCAAACACAGATCGCAGGACATGATCTCTTTGTTATGCGTTCAAAAGAACACCGCGTCGTTCCAGCCCCAGGAGTGGAAGACGTTATTGAAGTTTGCAAGAAAGAAGAAAACCAGTAGGACCCAGACAGTGGTTTACTGCAACTGAACCTGTACAAAGTTTGAAGAAGTTTTATGAAAAATTGCACTTTATAGAAATGTTGAATAATGCTTATTACTATGCTTATTTAAAGTAGAATACCCGGCTGGGTAAAGAGTTAAAGTAAAAGTTGATTGAAATGTGATTTTACGTGAAAAGTGTTTTATCATGCAAAGGACTGCGTGGCTGTGGACTTTGCCAGCCCAAAAACTTTTATTGTAAATAGTTTGCACTTCGGTGCCCCATTTTGGTTTTACATAAAGCCATATGTATCTACCTCTGAAGAAAAACCCGTATGGTGTGGCCTAGAGTGAGGTCTGCAGCAATGAAGTCCTGCAGCCCACCCAGGACCCACGTGGGAGGTTTTTGGTGCGGGTCCTCCACAAGAATCTTGTCTTATACTATGTATTTATTGAAAAGTATTTTGATAATTTTCTACTGATCTATGTACAAAATGTAACGTTCAAGAGTCCTTACCTCCCGCAAGGGATGAGTTATTATGTTGATGTTATATTCTGTCCCCGGGGCCTGTGGCTGTAAATATGGCTCTGTGAGATGCCGGATCTCTTTCACCTTACTCACAATTGGCGACGATCGCAGATAGCTTAACTCAGCTGCCGGCACACATGTTATGAAGAATCCAGAAGAGACTTTGATTTCTTTAAGAATTCTTGTTGAATGCATACAAACAGCAGCAGGTAAAAAAGACTTTCTTCAGACAGACTGAAAACACATGTGATTCTGATAAAATCAAGATGGAGAATGAAACACAGGAGAAAGAAGAAGGAAATGACATCACACCAGAAGAGGGAGACAGAGAGACAGAAGGGACAAACTTGATGTAAAGGGAGGATTTCAGCTATGCAAACACAGGGACACATAGCAACAGTAAACAATATGAGAGACTGCAATACAGCATGTAAATACACAGGACAGTCTGTAAAATGTCTCATTCATGGGACATAACACTCCCCGTCTGAAATCTATAGATTTCATAATTTTATGATGTCCACTGGAGATGTCACTGTAGACCTGAAAGACAAAAGGAAAAAACAAGCATGCAAGTAATAACAACAACAGTTGAAGTCCAATTGGCATGGTCCAATGTTCAGTTGGAGGCATGAAGTCCTCAACAGCGGAATATTCCGAGTCCAAACGAAAACCCATCTTCGGATTGGGGAAGCCGCAACGTGCAAACACTTCCACCAACCCAATAATCCGCTGGAGAAAGTTAAAATATTACAATGTTCCAACACAGCTGCAGGAGTATATGGCGGTAGGCTCCCCGCCGTGAGCTGAGTTCAGAGATGAAGCTAAGATCATGTGACTCCTGCTCGAAGGAGCCAGCAGATACGATACGATACGATACACTTTATTGATCCCGGGGGGAAATTACAGATGATTTGCCTGAAATGTATGTCAGCAGATAGGATGGCTGACCAGCTGAAAGGATGTCCAGGGTAAAGAGAGCTCAGCTTCTGTACCTTTTGCCAGTTTCTGAAGCGCTGGGAGAGGCTACTGCAGCTGTAGTCTTCTTAGACACGTCGTAGGAAAGGTAGACTTGTCTCTTGATGATGGTTGAAAGAGTCTTTGCAGAACTACGGGGCAGGACTTGTTGAAAGGCCTTTAGAGACTTCTTCGCCGTCTCCCATCTTTGCTGTCTCTGAGATGGTAGCATAGTGTTCCCGTTGATATCCGGAGTAGCAAGCTGTCTCAGTGGTACCCTGCCTAGAACTGCGATGGGTGTCTTAAACCCGAGAGGACCGTCGATGCTGTTTTCAACAGGCGAGGCTCCTCGTTCGATAGCAAGTTCCTTACAGGGTGATGCTTGGGAAGTGAACGTGTCTTGTTCAACATCCGCCAGTGAGCTGAGGCTGAATTGCGTGGGGAAAACGCTGGCACCATCGGTCAGAGGTAGGCTGTTGAGAGAGGGGCTCTCACTCTGAGCACTGAAGTCTAGCATTGCTTCGGTTTGACCAGGCTTGTGATGGAGATGGGTATCAAAGGTTGGGAACTTAGCAGTTAATTGCTGTGGATCCATTGGCAACTTAGTCTTTGCTGGAAGAGAAGGTGAGGGAGCTACCCAGCTGTTATAGTTGTCTTCGGTGGGTTTGACGCTCATGACCCTGATGATCACTTTGTCTCCCTCTGTAGGTAGTGAGTTGTTGTCCTTGGTTGAAGGATCGAATGCTGTTATCTCGAGGTTGTAGTCTCGAGGATAAAGTGGACTTGAAATATCGGATGGTTGCCGTTGACACGTAGTGTCGTTTGACTTCTCCTTCATCCATTGGTGACGTGAGTATGACAGGGAGGACAAGTCGTTGTCATCCGACGTGATAACGGTTTTGTAAGAGGAGATGTCGTTCTGATTCTTTGTCTGGTCACTACAGACGTTGCCAATGATGACCCAGCCCAGCTCGAGGCGCTGGGCATATGGTTCATTGAGTAGTCCGTGGATTTGTTGACGCATCTTGTGCAGTCGTATAATGTCTCTGCCCAGGAGAATTAGGATGTCTGCCTTATCGTCCAGGGGTGGCATCTCTTTGGCTATCATTCTGAGATGAGGATGCTGAAAAGCGACTTCTGGTGTTGGGATTTCTTCCCTATTGAATGGTATTTGGTTACACTCTACAAGCGTGGGTAGTGGTATCTCCGTGGCGCCTTTCTCAAGAGAAGTTATTATGAGGCCACTGGCCCTTCTTCCAGAGGTTTGTAAAACCCGCTGCAGGTGCCCAAGGTGTAGGGATAGACGTCTCCTTTTAAGTCAAACAAGTCAAAGAGTTCTGACCTGGCTAATGATTTGTTGCTCTGGTCATCCAGGCTAACGTACACCTTGACTGCCTTCTCTGGATGGCCCTTGGGATACACCCATGACAGGCAAATCTTCGCACAGGACTTGTCTCGAAGACCTTCTCCACAGACATCGGTGCATGAGGAAGATACTGCAACATGGCTTGTCACTTGGTCTGTACTCTCCCCGCCATGGCTTGTGGTGGGATAAGGTGAAGACGCAGAGTCAGGCTGTGATGGATGGAGCGCCTGTACGTGGTCTTCGCTGTCGCACTCTAGACACTTGATGGGGATGACACAGTCCTTAGCAAGATGTTCGGTAGAGGCGCAGCACCTGAAGCATACTCCAAACTTCTTCAAGAGCTCCTTTCGTTCTTGAAGGGGCTTCTTCCTGAAGCCGATGCACTTCTTCAGGGGATGTGGCAGTTTGTGAATTGGACACTGGTGATTAGGATTCTCAACCTTCTCACCTTTGTCGCTCTTATCTTGTGATACTGAAGGTGCCGGAAGAACATCAGTCTTCTTGATGGACATTGGAGCTTGGTGGTTCCTGTAGTTAAGACGTGGACTGTCGTGTTTAGGAGATGAAGCAGGGTCGCTGTGTTCTCCATAGGAAAAACTTGGATCGGTCTTACACTCTGCGATATTTTCGATGAACTCGCAGAAGTAGGAAAATGGAGGGAAGGAGACTTGGTTTTCCCTTTTGTATTTTGATCCAAGCATGGCCCACTTATTTTGGATATTGGGTGGCAACTTGGAAACTATTGGGGTTACCCCATGAGCAGTGTCCAGGTAGCTGAGGCCAGGAAGGTACGGGTCTGCTTTGGCCAGCTGAAGCTCTAACAGGAGGTCGCTGAGCTCTTGGAACCTTGTACTGTCCTTATTAGATACCTTTGGAAAATCCTCTAGTCGTTTGAACAGGGCCCTTTCTATGACCTCAGGACTGCCATAGCTTCTTTCTAGCCTCTTCCATGCAGTAGTGAGACCAGCAATGGGATTACTGATGTGGACAGATTTAAGTCTCTTGACCCGATCCGTGGATTGTGGCCCAAGCCACCTGATTAGCAGGTCTAGCTCTTCAGCAGCGGTGATGCCGAGATCACTGATCGTGGTTTCAAAGGTACACTTCCAACCCCTGTAGTTCTCAGGTTTATCGTCAAACTCTGTAAGACCGGTCTTAGTTAGATCACGCCGAATCATGTACCTTGCAAGGGCAGTCGTATCAGCATTCACCGATTTTGGAAGGACCGATGCTGGCTGGATAGCTTTGTTCATACAGTCTGTAATTTGACCTGGGAACGCAGGTACATATGGGGCAGCGTAGGCGTTCAGTCCATTAACTGGCTTAATGAGCTTAGTTTCTGCTACACATGGGACTGGAATTGTGTGATTGACCGGAGTGTGGTGACTGGCCTGCATATTGGCCTGTACGTAGGATTCTGAGTATAAGATTTGGTGATTTGCAGGTTTTTGGTACATTTCGGTGCACAGAGGTGGATCAGGATACAAGATTGGCAGCGTATTGTAATTGTACTGACCTTGGGTGCAGGATGGGGATAAACGCTCTGTGTCCTGTTGTCTCAGGGGAGCATCAGTGTGGTCAGGAAGGATAGCAGGAGCAGGGATAGCGCTGTGTTGGCTTTGTACATAGTCTCTAGTACGCTTAAGAGGGTCTTCAGTATCAAAACCCTGTTGTTTCAGGGGAGCATCTGTGTGGTCAGGAAGGATTGCAGGAGCAGGGATAGCACTGTGTTGGCTTTGTACATAGTCTCTAGTACGCTTAAGAGGGTCTTCAGTATCAAAAACACTTAAACTGATGCTGTCTCTTTGGCTCCCACTGATGGCTTGTTCCAGGACCTTTAACTTTGCCATGGCTATGGCGTGTTGGCGTTCCTTCTCTAGGGCCTCTAGGGCAGCTTGTATTTTAGTGGCCTCAGTTTTCATCTCAGTTTCCTTCTCTAGGGCCTCTAGGGCAGCTTGTATTTTAGTGGCCTCTAGGGCAGCTTGTATTTTAGTTGCCTCAGTTTTCATTTCAGTTTCCTTTTGAGCAAAGGCAGCTTGTATTTTAGTGGCCTCAGCTTCCGCACGTGCTTTTATGAGCTGTTCGCTGAGGGTTGAGGATTTTGAAGAGCGTGACTTAGATGTTCGCTTTGACTGTCTGGCAGAGCCAGAAATGCAAGATGACATCTCGGCTATTAGTGCGATTCTTGCCTCTGTTTTGGCTTTTATATCGCGCACCATGCTTTCTCTCTCAGAGTTAAGATTTTGGAAAGCTTGCAGCTCTTTGCAGGTAACTGATGGGTTAAGTCTTTTTAACACTGCGATATATTGGTCTGTTATTTTTGCATAACATTGATAATCTGAACACAGTTGTGCGAGAGCTCCCTCCAGTGGTCATTGGAGAGAAGCAGGCTGAGACAGGCTATTTATGTGGCATAAGAGTTTTTGCCATAGCTCTGCTGTTGCACGGAGAAGATCATGTTTACTGGATTCTAGATTCTCCCTTATTTTCCATGTCGGCTTTGTGACACGTCTAGCCTTCTCACTAAATGGTGGATCAGGGTCTATGCACTCTTCCTCTGACAATGGGTCTGGCAGAGACCGTGTAGTCATTCCTTCAGCCATCCTGATTCACAGGGAGAAGGGGAGCTGTATAGACTCTTATATGTTGAGAGCGGATGCTCTGCAGGAAGTTCTGTAGCTTTATAGAAGCTGTGGGTTTTACAGATGAATCTGAAGAGTCTTTTTTACTATTCTGTCCCCGGGGCCTGTGGCTGTAAATATGGCTCTGTGAGATGCCGGATCTCTTTCACCTTACTCACAATTGGCGACGATCGCAGATAGCTTAACTCAGCTGCCGGCACACATGTTATGAAGAATCCAGAAGAGACTTTGATTTCTTTAAGAATTCTTGTTGAATGCATACAAACAGCAGCAGGTAAAAAAGACTTTCTTCAGACAGACTGAAAACACATGTGATTCTGATAAAATCAAGATGGAGAATGAAACACAGGAGAAAGAAGAAGGAAATGACATCATATCAGAAGAGGGAGACAGAGAGACAGGAGGGACAAACTTGATGTAAAGGGAGGATTTCAGCTATGCAAACACAGGGACACATAGCAACAGTAAACAATATGAGAGACTGCAATACAGCATGTAAAATGCACAGGACAGTCTGTAAAATGTCTCATTCATGGGACATAACATGTTATATGCAAAACAAAAATGTTTTTCTTTTCTATTTCAGCCCGGGAGTGCTGAGTTTAACTAGGGGGGGATGTGTGGCCCAGCTTCGCAAGGCACACATGTCTCCTGGAAAATGCACAGGAAGGTAACTGTAAAGCTTGATATTCATTCACGCACACTTCTCAGCATTGCCACTAGAGGCATATCAGACTATTTAGTAGTGTGACGTAGCAATAGTGATTCATTCAAGTTCCTGTCTTTGGACAGAGAAGATCAGATTAGTCTTGGAGGGAGAGGAGAGAAGACTGAACCCACACAGAGCTTGTGTAGCTCATCTGATAAGAAAGTGGAGGCTAGTACGGGTGAAGTGAATCATCTTAGCCTAGTCAGAGCTACCCCTTAACCTGCTACTCTGAACAAGCTGCCTGTGTTCCTAAGAAAGTGGAAGGTGACTCTCAGAGCTACAGCGTAAATACAGTCTGACGAAGCGTCCTGTGAGCTGCTCTGGACAGAGTTCTGTGAAGGAAAGAAGGAAATGAATTACAGCAGTTATACCAACGAGTCAACTGAGAACAGGTCAGTGAGCACTGAAGGAAAGCTGACCTTGGCACGATTGCTACATGTGCTTATGTTAAGGGCGAGAGCAGGGCGATGGGCGAGTGGAGAAGCAAGAGTGACTAAAGGGACAAATCACCCTCACTCAGTTAACCGGACACCGGGGTCCGAAGCGTTGCTAGTGCTTCACGCCTAGTAATAAGAAAACCGGAGGCCTTTCTGGACTTCAAGTCACAGAAGGTAGCCCTAAGTGCCGATACGTAACCGGGGTCAGGAAGAACAACAGTCTAGCAGGGCCCTGCACCAAAGACTAGTTCTATTCAACAGAAGACTTCCACCACAATGTCGGCCGGGATCAGTTGCTATTAAAAGAGTTGCACTTGACTTTATGCAAGTTGTACTCACACACATTAAAAGGATAAAGGAGGCCTCTAACCTGCTCAACAGTTTTCCTGAATGTGCATTCTCCAACCTGACCAGCTTCCCGGGACATACCTGCAACATCTACAAGTAAAGGTATGGAAAGAGACTGCATTGTGTGTGACTGAATTCTTATCTGCACCCTGCATCACCACCATAGACTTTGAGGGACCAGTCCCACCTGTGGGGGACTTAACACCTAGCTGCCATAACATCCCCTCAGAGATCTACCCTGCAGCGCTGGTCAATCAGATCAGAAACCACAGGTGGCGTCACGAACTATAACTACAATCCCCTGTAAATATTCCCCCATTGTATGAGCGCCCAGGGCCACGGACCGAGTTCTGCTGCCAGTGACATCTCCCATAGACTTCCATGGGCTCGGTGCCGAGTACCCCATAACCCTGGTACCCACACCACTTGGTGCGTGCGACTCATATGCGTGCCTGGAGAGAGAGATCTATGCGTGCCTGGAGAGAGAGAGATCTATGCGTGCCTGGAGAGAGAGAGATCTATGCGTGCCTGGAGAGAGATTTATGCATGCCTGGAGAGAGAGAGAGAGATCTATGCGTGCCTGGAGAGAGAGAGAGAGATCTATGCGTGCCTGGAGAGAGAGAGATCTATGCGTGCCTGGAGAGAGAGAGATCTATGCGTGCCTGGAGAGAGAGAGATCTATGCGTGCCTGGAGAGAGAGATCTATGCGTGCCTGGAGAGAGAGAGAGAGAGATCTATGCGTGCCTGGAGAGAGAGAGATCTATGCGTGCCTGGAGAGAGAGATCTATGCGTGCCTGGAGAGAGAGAGATCTGCGCGTGCAGAGAGAGAGATCTGTGCGTGCCTGGAGAGAGAGATCTGTGCGTGCCTGGAGAGAGAGAGAGAGAGATGTGCACGTGCCGAGAGAGAGAAAAATCAAGCAAAAGACTGATCTGGTCGCCGGATTCTCCCATTGACTTTCATTGTAACCCAGAGCCGGTTGCGCCACATCTGCTGCCGTCCGTTTTTTTCGCCGCACACAAAAACGTTACAGCATGCGTTGTGTGTGGCAGCCGCAAACAAAATTTTAGACGGATTCGGCAACAAACGGACAAAACGCAAGCACATGTGGCGCGATCCGGCACCAATGCAACTCAATTAGGAAAAAATGGATCAGACGGAAAAAAAACGGATCCGTTTTTTGCAAAACATGTCGGATCCCGCCGGACAGCAAAAAACTGATGTGTGAAAAAGGCCTTACAGTTCACACTGAACGAAGCAGACACGATACCTCACACAGTTAGATCTTTCTGGTTCTGACCCATGGTCCCAGTAATGGTCGGGGGCTATCTATCAGGCCGCCATGACAGCCTGCTGGTGACGGATCAATGAGAGGTGGATAAACTTTAGTGGTTGACCTCAGATGTTTCCAGAAAAATGTGGTTTTCCGTATAATTTTCAGTTCCTCTATATGACTAAGGTGCTGAGAACGGCGGATTGTACATCTCACAGATGGCCGGAAATATGGTCAGAAAGTTGTGCAATATTGCAGCTCTGATTGGATGACAATGTAACATCTGAGCCTTGGTGCAACCAAACCCACAAGTAATGGAAATTACCTATAGTAGTGGAGCCCCTCTGATCATTACTGGTTGGGATCTAATCTTGATGGACATCAGATCACTCAAGACATAGGGCTAAACTTCCATCAAAAAGCACAGTAATATATTCAAATAAACAGTTGGGGTGCGAGAACTTCTGCACACTTATGTATATACAGTATAGTATCCATCAGGAGGATCAGTGATATTCATAAAAACAGGCAGGTTGTGAGTAAATAGATGGCGAGAATGAGCGCTGCAGGATGGATGGGGCAACGACAAACTACAGAGAAATCTTGTAGAAGTGAAAGTGTCCATGGTTCACTGTAGACATCACCGCGCCCCCACCGTGCTTCACTGTAGACATCACCGAGCCTCGGCCCCTGCTTCACTGTAGACATCATCAAGCCTCCACCATGCTTCACTGTAGACATCACCAAGCCCCCACCGTGCTTCACTGTAGACATCAAGCCAATACTGTGCATCACTGCAGACATCACCGAAACCCCTCTGTGCTTCACTGGAGACACCACTGAACCCCAACCATGCTTCACTGTAGACATCACTGAGCCTCGGCCCCTGCTTCACTGCAGACATCACTGAGCCTCCACCGTGCTTCACTGTAGACATCACTGAGCCTCGGCCCCTGCTTCACTGCAGACATCACCGAGCCCCCTCCGTGCTTCACTGTAGACATCACCGAGCCCCCACCGTGCTTCACTGTAGACATCACCGAGCCCCCACCGTGCTTCACTGTAGACATCACTAAGCCCCCACCGTGCTTCACTGGAGACATCACTGAGCCTCCAACCCTGCTTCACTGTAGACATCATCGAACTGCAACCATCGTAGACATCACTAAGCCCCATCGTGCTTCACTATAGACATCACTGAGCCTCCAACCCTGCTTCACTGTAGACATCATCAAGCCCCCACCATGCTTCACTGGAGACATCAAGCCAATACTGTGCATCACTGCAGACATCACCGAAACCCCTCTGTGCTTAACTGTAGACATCACTGAGCCTCGGCCCCTGCTTCACTGTAGACATCTCAGAGCCCCCACCATGCTTCACTGGAGACACCACTGAACCCCAACCATGCTTCACTGTACACATCATCGAACTGCAACCATCCTAGACATCACTAAGCCCCCATCGTGATTTACTGTAGACATCACTGAGCCTCCGCCCCTGCTTCATTGTAGACATCATCAAGCGCCCACCATGCTTCACTGTAGACATCAAGCCAATACTGTGCATCACTGGAGACATCTTCAAGCCCCTACTGTACTTCACTGCAGACATCACCGAAACCCCTATGTGCTGCACTGGAGACACCACTGAACCCCAACCATGCTTCACTGTACGCATCATCGAACTGCAACCATGGCTCTTCGTAGACATCACTAGGCTACTTTCACACATCCGTTTTTTCCAATCCGGCACAATCCGTCCAAGTATGAAAAAGACGGATCCTGTGCAGATTGGGAAAAACTGATGCGACGGTTCAGGTTTTTAGCCGGATCCATCCTGAACCTTTGAAATGCAGTTTGAGCATGCCTGGAAAAAGAAAGAGGAAGAAAACGGAGTCCGGTGGACGGATCAGTCCTTTGCCTGATCCAGCAGTCATAGACTTCTATTGTACCAACAAGCCTGATGCGCCACTTCAGGCGCTGTCCACTCTTTTCGCCGGAAACAAAAAACGTTCCTAGACCCGTTTTGTCCTTCCGCCGGAATTGAAATTTATGCCGGATCCGGAAAAAAACGGACGAAACGGAAGGACATGCGGCGCGATCCGGCGCTAATGCAAGTCAATTAGAAGAAAACAGATCCGGCGGGATAAAAAAACGGATCCGTTTTTAAAAATTTTTTACATACACACTTCTCAGCACGTGACGTGGAGTGTGCCTGCAAGGGTTAATTTTTCTCCTCTCACTCAATCCAGCACTCAATCTCTATTCTAGGCTATAAAGTGAGCATAAATCACACCTCAAAAAACTCAGCACACCCCGATTACTTAACGCTGCCACCACTCAAGCACACAGGGTGATGAGTTCTCGAAATCAAGGTTACTGTCAAAGAAGGTCACACGCTATAAAAATATACCGTGCTTACAATAAATATATAAAAAGGTAAAAATACAATGACACACAAATTTGGCAAACAGTTATAAAATAAAAAGTGCTAAATAACAGAAAATACCTAAACGTCTCCGTCTGCAGTCATCCTGTTTTCCTGTGGGGAAGAGAATAATTTATGGAGTCTGTGGTGCAACGGGACGTTGGTGGATGTGTGGCGCCCTGAGGGTCCAGTCGCCACAGAGATGTTGCATCGCACCCAGAGGTGTGACACCTGACTCTCAGGTAAGGAGGAAGCACCCCATTGACTCCATCACCGCATCCACACACATCATGCCAGTGCTGAGCATCAGGCTGGTTAGTAAAGGGTGTAGAGTTGGGTGGGTGGAGTCAGTTGCAGCATTAGGCTGCAGTGTGTTAGTTTAGAGTTTCAGTTGGAGACAGGCAGCCAGTGTGGGTACTGGGCTGTCCTGCAGCTCTCCTGGGTTTACCTCAGAGGGCCTTGCTGAAGAGAAAGAAAGAGGTCCAGGGCTGAGACAGCAATTGAGGCTGTGCCCCATCCTGAAGAAGGAAGGACCAGGTAAACATCGGGAAACGGTTCCTAGACTAGTGGGTCAGTTCATCGCCACTAGTAACACCGCGTCTAGTGGGACTCTTCAAGGGCCACTAGCTACCATATTCTCACCGGGAGGAAGCTCAGGGATCAAGTACGTCCAGAACCTTCATACTGAGTGGCTTGGTACACCACCGGTCTGGTCTGGTAACTGAAAGGATCCAATACTACCTCGTCCGAGGGCTCTGTGGGAGGGAGTGCAGAGAAGAGTAAGGAGTAGAGCACAAGAAGCCGGAAAGGAACATAACGGGAGTCTTTGGGAGTGTGACCAATTTACCTGAGGGTTGCTGGACTACTCACTGGAAGGACACAGTGCCCGGCTGGAATCTGTACTGCGCATAACAGACTGTGAGTAAACCTTTGAAACTGCACAAGAACTGTTTCCTGAATTACTCCGTCGCACACTCCACTCTGCTACATCTCTCCTGCACCATTGCTTTATCTCACATCCATCTGCCCTGGAAGGACACAGTCTTACCTGTAGAAGAATCAAAATCAAACTTGGCACTCAAATATTGAATAATGAACAAAAAAGAAGAAGATAATCGTTGCTGTGGTTTTTCTATTTATTTGCATCCGTAATGGAAAAAATATGATGTACAAAATAGATGAACGTTTTCGGCTATGACATAAGCCTTCCTCAGACAATATGTACAATTTTTGAACTGTAATATATCAAGACAACATAAGAGAATATTGTGAGTACACACAAAAAAGGTGCACAAAAATTGATGCAAAATTGAAAGCAACAGTTGTAACATAATATAAACATACTAGTTGCAATAAAACATGTCAACAATTGTGGAATCTCACATAGGTTCGTTTATCCAGAGGTGCTCAGTGAACATATGAGAAACTTTCGTTAAGGACATACTTTATAATATTACAGAGACTGAAGAAAATAAATAGGTGTAAGCCAGATACCAAAAAAAGGATATAGAGATCACCCAGTCAAAACGTTGTGATCAATTCAATCATGTGATCTATAGAGAGCAATACCTGTAATGGAATGGTAGTTTTTAATTATATGGTGATGTATAATATAACCCAAGTAAAGGACAAACAGAGGGAAAAAGCCAAGGAACACAGAGCGATAAAGGAAAAGAAAAGAGAGGGGGAAGAGAAGGAGAAAAAAAGGAAAAAAAAGGGGAATACCTTAAACAAAACGGATGTGGTAAAATAGACTAGATCACAGGAAAAAAAGCAACTGTAAAAAGAAAAAAACGGTAAAGGAATGTAGCTGTAATGCCTACAAGGTAAAACAGTCAGGCAGAGCACTATAAGATAAAAATAATACCTTGGAAATTGTAACCAATGGTTGGGGAGCGCTGGTAGCAAAAAGGCTATAAGGGTTAAAGCGCTATAGGAAGACAAATATGAATGTGAAAAGTGCACAATAGGTACATAATGAAAGTAGCCATAGAACTGCCAGAGTAAAAGAGTTACCTGAGTAGAGCAATGCTGTATCCTAACAGAACAAAGACTAGAGAAAGGGGTGAAAAAATACCATAAGTAAAGGTACTGCCACACTACACAATCCCGCTAGCGATCTCGTTAGCGTCGCATACTAATGAGATCGCTAGCGGGATTGTGTCACGCTGTATCACAGATACACATATGATGTCAGTAATCAATACTAAGAGGGACAACATGCAATATAACACATAAATAGGAAATCTCAACATGTATATAAAGTATAGTATTACCTGACATAATATCCGTTGTACTGTGGGTGAATCCTGAAGACGTAAAATGCTGTACTCAGGCTGCAGGTGGACCGGGGTCTATGCTGACCCTAGACTGGGGACCTGACTAGTCCCTCAACCTGGAGGTACTGTTAATGGTACAGAGGTCCAGGCCACCAACGTAACCCTGTCTCCTATAAGTTCCTGACAACTGTAATCTAGTCCTCAGAAGGACCCTGATTACCACACAGGGAATAGGCAGGTTACTGCTTAACAAACAGTACAGACAAACAAGACAGACAGGGGACAAAGTAAACACTGTCTTGCATACAACACTTAAACACAGAGGGAACACCAAAGGTCTAGGAGATAAACTATAAGCAAGGTGAGGAGAAACCACAAAGGAACTCTTAACTTAAGTCTTCTCATGACCTGATCCAAACTGCTGGTCTGCATGAATGCTTTCACCGGGATCTAACAAGCAGACTGACAGGTATATAAAGGAAGCTAATTAGTGCATAATCAAAAGCAGCCAGGCGAGGCTGGACCTAGTCTTAGCAAAGAGCTAGGTAAAATTAACTGCCTCACTACCAAACACAAAGAAACAGCAACTCAGCTGCGAGAAGTCAGAATGTGCAATCGCGACGATCTTCGTGGCGATACACCCATGACAGTACCCCCCCTTCTACGAGGGGCCTCCGGACCCTCAGGGCCAGGTCTGCCCGGGTAAGTTGTGTGGAAGGTCCGAACCAATCGATCTGCGTTAACATCAGACGCAGGGACCCACGTCCTCTCCTCAGGACCATACCCCTTCCAATGAACCAAGTACTGAAGGGACTGGCGATTCAGACGTGAGTCAATGATCTTCGACACTTGAAATTCTAAGTTACCATTGACCACCACTGGAGGAGGAGGTAGAGGTGACGGTATAACTGGCGCCACATACCTCTTAAGCAACGATTTGTGGAACACATTGTGGATTTTAAACGTAGGAGGGAGGTCCAGACGAAATGCCACAGGATTAATTATAGAACTGATCCTGTATGGACCGATGAACCTGGGACCCAGTTTCCAGGAGGGAACCTTGAGTTTTATATTCTTGGTAGACAACCATACCAGATCGTTCACACAAAGGTCCGGACCAGACACTCTCCTCCTATCAGCCCTCCGTTTGTAACGGTTCCCCATAGCACTCAGATTATTCAGTACTCCTCTCCAAACTGAAGCAAGTGACGACGAGAATCGTTCCTCCTCAGGAACCCCAGAAGGGCCCCCCCCATTGAAAGTACAAAACGGGGGGTGAAAACCATATGCCCCAAAAAATGGGGACTTACCAGTGGACTCGCTCCGCCTATTGTTAAGAGCGAACTCTGCCAGAGGCAAGAAAGAAGACCAGTCCTCCTGGTTCTCTGAGACAAAACACCGAAGATATGTCTCTAGGCTCTGATTCAGACGCTCTGTCTGACCATTGGTCTGCGGATGAAAAGCCGAGGAAAACGACAATTGCATCCCCCGACGTGAACAAAATGCCCTCCAAAATTTGGACACAAACTGAGACCCCCTATCTGACACCACATCAGAAGGCAACCCGTGAAGTCTCACAATCTCCCCAATGAACACCTGCGCCAGAGTTTTAGCATTAGGAAGAGCAGGAAGAGCAATGAAATGTGCCATCTTACTGAACCTGTCAACTACAAATAGAATGACAGTCTTCCCTGACGACGGAGGGAGGTCCGTAATGAAGTCCATAGACAGATGAGTCCATGGACACTCCGGAATCTTCAAAGGCAAGAGGGTCCCAGACGGACGGGTATGAGGGGTCTTAGAGCGAGCACAAACTCCACAGGACGCGACAAAAGTTATTACCTCTTTATTTAAGTTAGGCCACCAAAACCGGCGAGAAAGGAGATCTAAAGTAGCCTTACTCCCTGGATGTCCTGCTAAAGCAGAATTATGATGTGCCTCGATAACTTTTTGTCTCAACTGATTAGGAACAAACAGTTTACCTGGAGGTCCTACAGGGGTGCCCCCCTGAGCCTCCAATACCTCCTCCTCAAGCTCCGAGCATACAGCCGACACTACCACTCCCTCCTGCAGGATAGGAACCGGGTCATCCGTTTTCCCGGCCCCTGGGAAACTACGAGATAAGGCATCAGCCTTAACATTTTTCGACCCAGGACGATAAGTGACGACAAAATTAAACCTGGTAAAAAACAACGACCATCGAGCTTGTCTGGAATTCAGACGCTTAGCAGATTCCAAATACAGCAGGTTCTTGTGATCAGTAATGACGGTGACCGGGTGGACTGCCCCCTCCAAAAAGTGACGCCATTCTTCAAAAGCCAACTTAATGGCCAAGAGTTCGCTATTGCCGACATCATAATTCCTCTCGGCGGACGACAATTTCTTAGAGAAGAAAGCGCACGGATGCCATTTACCAGGGGACGGACCTTGAGATAATACCGCACCCACCCCTACGTCAGACGTGTCTACCTCCACATTGAACGGTTGTGATGCATCTGGTTGAATGAGTATGGGGGCCGAAGCAAAACATTTTTTCAAGGATGAAAATGCTTGACAAGCTTTGTCAGACCACCTAGAAAAATCCGTCCCTTTTCTTGTCATGTCAGTGAGAGGTTTGACAACAGATGAGAAATTACGAATAAATTTCCGGTAGTAGTTAGCAAACCACAGGAAACGCTGCAGTGCTTTAAGATCCTCTGGCCGATCCCATTCAAGCACTGCCTTCACTTTCTCAGGGTACATATGGAAACCGGAAGCTGACACCAGGAAACCCAAAAACTGAAGTTCTTGTACGGCGAATACACACTTCTCCCATTTGGCGAACAACTTATTAACTCGCAAGATCTGCAACACCTGTCTCACATGCTCCTGATGAGACACAAGATCTGGCGAGTAAATTAAGATGTCATCTAAATAAACGACCACAAACTGCCCCACAAGGTGTCAAAAGATGTCATTAACAAAATGTTGAAACACCGCCGGGGCAGTAGTCAGACCAAAAGGCATGACAAGGTTCTCATAATGTCCCTCCGGCGTGTTAAACGCCGTCTTCCACTCATCCCCCTCCTTTATCCTAATCAGATTATACGCCCCCCTGAGATCCAACTTAGAGAACCATTTGGCGCCCACAATTTGATTGAAGAGATCAGGAATCAGAGGGAGTGGATACGGATCTCGAACAGTAATCCGATTAAGCTCACGGAAATCCAAGCAAGGGCGTAGGCCTCCATCTTTTTTCTTCACAAAGAAGAACCCCGCGGCCACTGGGGAAGATGAAGGTCTAATATGCCCCTTGGCCAGACTTTCAGAAATATAATCCTTCATAGCCTGCCTCTCAGGACCAGAAAGGTTATATAACCTAGATTTAGGTAATTTAGCATCAGGAAGCAATTTAATTGAGCAGTCATACGCACGATGAGGAGGTAACTCTTGACATCCCTCCTCTGAGAACACATCCTTAAAGTCCTCCAGAAAAGGAGGCAATGTACTAGGCACGACCGCACTGATGACTGTGTTCATGCAGTTATTCTTGCAAAATTCACCCCACTGGCTTATCTCTCTGGATTGCCAATTAATCACTGGGTTATGTTTAGCCAACCAAGGAAGTCCCAACACAATAGGAGTAGGAAGACCCTCCAACACATAACAAGACAATTGTTCTTTATGTATTGCCCCTACTCGAAGGTCTATGTTATGAACAGCTTGTACAAAGCTACCTTGACCGAGAGGTCTGGCGTCAATAGAGAATATAGGGATCGGTTTGGTCAATACACTCAGTTGCATACCTTGCACCTGGGCAAACCGAGTGTCCACCAGATTAGCCCCAGACCCACTATCAAGAAGAACAGAAATCCTCTCAACTCTCGTACCAACCACCACCTCCGCAGGTACGAGAAATTGAAACGGACTTAGGGACGAAATACATACTCTCAGGTTGTCGTCCACCACACAACCTGGGATTAACAGTTTTCCGGCAACTTTTTTGCTCAATGAGGCACGGGATGGACACCCCTCAACAAAATGTCCCTCTTTCCCACAGAAGAAACACCTTCTTGTTTTGCGGCGCACCGCCGATCCCCTCCTACGAAATGATGTCCCTCCCAACTGCATAGGCTCCTCAGAACAGACCAGGGGAACCTCAATATAAGGGACTTTAGTAGTAGGTGGAGTAACAACAGGGGGCGGAGTTACCTCGCACCTCTCCCGAAGCCGTCTATCAATACGAATAGCAAGGGCCATAGCAGCCTCCAGTGACGGAGGAGAATCATACTGAGCCAAAACATCTTTTAATTTGTCAGATAACCCTTGACAAAACTGGCTCCTAAGAGCTGGGTCATTCCACTGAGTATCTGTGGCCCATCTACGGAACTCAGAAGAAAATTCCTCCGCTGGACGATCTCCCTGCTGTATCCTACGTAACTTCATTTCAGCAAGGGAGACCCGATCCGGGTCATCATATACCAGACCCAGGGCTGTAAAAAATCGATCTACTGACTGAAGGGCCGGGGAGCCCGGAGGAAGAGAGAACGCCCAGGATTGAGGGTCCCCTTGTAAGAGCGAGATGACAATTCCCACCCTCTGCTCTTCACTCCCCGATGACTGAGGCCGAAGCCGAAAATATAATTTACATGCCTCCCGGAAGGTAAAAAATTTGTCCCGCCCACCAGTGAACCTGTCCGGGAGAGCAACTTTAGGTTCAGACCTGGTTTGCTCCGGGAGAGACAAAACCCTGGACTTAATGTCCGTCAGCTTCATGGATAAACTCTGCAACTGCAGGGCAAACTGGGCAACTGGATCCATGGTAGCTGGGGAGAATCTTTTAGGGCCGGTGAAAATGTCAAGCTGTATCACAGATACACATATGATGTCAGTAATCAATACTAAGAGGGACAACATGCAATATAACACATAAATAGGAAATCTCAACATGTATATAAAGTATAGTATTACCTGACATAATATCCGTTGTACTGTGGGTGAATCCTGAAGACGTAAAATGCTGTACTCAGGCTGCAGGTGGACCGGGGTCTATGCTGACCCTAGACTGGGGACCTGACTAGTCCCTCAACCTGGAGGTACTGTTAATGGTACAGAGGTCCAGGCCGCCAACGTAACCCTGTCTCCTATAAGTCCCTGACAACTGTAATCTAGTCCTCAGAAGGACCCTGATTACCACACAGGGAATAGGCAGGTTACTGCTTAACAAACAGTACAGACAAACAAGATAGACAGGGGACAAAGTAAACACTGTCTTGCATACAACACTTAAACACAGAGGGAACACAAAAGGTCTAGGAGATAAACTATAATCGAGGAGAGGAGAAACCACAAAGGAACTCTTAACTTAAGTATTCTCATGACCTGATCCAAACTGCTGGTCTGCATGTAAGCTTTCACCGGCATCTAACAAGCAGACTGGCAGGTATATAAAGGAAGCTAATTAGTGCATAATCAAAAGCAGCCGGGCGAGGCTGGACCTAGTCTTAGCCAAGAGCTAGGTAAAATTAACTCCCTCACTACCAAACACAAAGAAACAGCAACTCAGCTGCGAGAAGTCAGAATGTGCAATCGCGACGATCTTAATGGCGATACACCCATGACAGATTGTTTCTATATCGCTAGTGGCTACCTATTTTAGCGATGTCGTTAGGACGCTATCGCGGTTAGCGATCTCCTTAACGACTTTAGCGGTACAAAAGTACCGCTAAATCGCTAAAAAAGGTGCCACACTCAGCGATATATACTTACCCAGCGGGAGCGCCAGCGACGAAAATAGGGTCCGGAACGATTCTAGCGACGAGCGAGATCACAGCAGGAAGCTCGTCGCTGGCAGATGCCGCACACAACAACATCGCTAACGGGATCGCTAAATAGTGAAGTTTTTTAGCGATCCCGTTAGCGATGTTGTTTAGTGTGGCATACCCTTAAGAATGAACAGGCAGGGTGTATGGAAGAACGTATGCATGAAGAGTTAATAACAGAGTTAAATACCTGGAGGAGGCCACACTGGAACAAAGAAGACGAGCGCTAATGGCTACAGTAGTAGGAAAGGGAGGGCGCTGTAAAAGGAAAACGATAGTCAAAGGCAGAAGATAAGAGGAGTCAGAATGAAAGTGCCACAAAGATTGTGGACGCTATTACCTGGAAACGCTAGCAGTGACAGATGTGGCCGTATGGAGGTAGGACGCTGTGTGCGCCCTACTTCCGGGTATAAGAAGGCCCCAGGCGCCGCGTCATAATGACGTTGCGTCATGTGACGCATGCGCAGTAGAACGAGCCTTCCTGGAGAGGGGAAACTAAGAAAAAAACGTCATAGTGTCTTGGACTAAGGGGGCGCATGCGCACTGGGAGAAAGGGAATAAAAGCGTCATATGACGCTGCGAGCTAAGTGGACTATGAAAAAGGGGAGATAAAGGAAAGGAACTTAGAGGGAAAAATAGGAAAAAGGGAAAAAAGGAGAACAATTAAATGAAATGGGGACATAAAGGAAATGGGAGAAAACCAAGAGGAGGCAGAACAAGGCGAAGCTGAGAGGGAAATAAGGCCATAAAAAACGGGGGGGGGGAAAAGGGGGGGGAAGGGGAAAAAAAGGAAGTAAGAAGAAAGAAAATACAAGGGGTATAGGGAAACATGGTGTGACCATACAATACCATAGTGGTAGGAAAGCAGAGTGCATGAGACCAATGTGGGATCAGCGATTCTAGGAAATAGAAATAGATAATTATACAATAAATCATACAATAAATCAAGTGTACAAATCATGAACAAATGTTACATAAGACACAAAGGCAACCTAAAGGAAAGCTGAGACGTCATAGTCCCTATTAAGACCTTTTGGTTCCAAAGTTTGAAAGGTGAAAATCCAAAAGGCTTCACGTTTCTTAAGCATATTGACCCTGTTGAGTCCTCTCCTGTTAACATCAATGTACTCCAACACCTGGAATTTAAGTTGGGAAATAGAATGGTTGTACTCATGAAAATGATGAGGGAGAGGAAGGTGTGTTTTATGACAGCGTATGTTAGATTTGTGCTGTGAAATTCTGTCCGGATGGGTTGCGTTGTCTCCCCAATGTAAGCAAGTCCACACGGACATTTAATTAAGTAAATGACATATGAGGAGTCGCGGTAAAGAATCCCTTAATAGGAAATCCTTGACCCGTCTGTGGATGATATGCTGTGGGGCCCTTAAGAATGTTATTGCACTGTAAACAGTGAAGGCAAGGGAATGTGCCCTGTCGTTGTGTCCGCAAGAATGTCTGTCTAGAGACAATATGGCTAGAGCCCACATCTGCCTTCACCAATTTATCCCTGAGGTTGTGAGGACGGCGGTAACAGCTTAGAAATGGGACCTGGAATTCAGCTATATTAGGATAGCTTTTAGTAAGAATCTTCCAATGTTTTCTTATGGAGGATAGAATGAGGTTGGAGAAAGGGTGATATGTGGTTACGAATGGAACCCTTTTAGTATCTAACTGTCCAGAGTCCCTAGTCCTGTGTTGTTTAGCCTTGTCTAGTATCGATGCAGGGTATCCCTTGTGAAGAAATTTAAGCTCCATTTCTTGCATTCTGCTCTCTTTGGTAGTGTCATTAGATACAATTCTATTAACTCTGCCAAACTGTGAAATAGGTATGGAATTTTTCATGGCAGGTGGATGACAACTGTTGAAATGTAAAAGACTATTTCTATCAGTTGGTTTCTGATAAAGGTCACTTATGAGTAGTCCACCATGGCCCCTGCTAATGAGTGTGTCAAGAAAATTTATGTTATTCTTGTTGAATTGTAGGGAGAATTTTAGCTCAGGCCAAATACCGTTCAGGTGCTCATTGAACTGTATGAGTGATTCACTGGGGCCGTCCCAAATACAAAAAATGTCATCAATATATCTACGCCATACGATGGAATGTTTCTGAAATAAAGGATGGTTGTAAACAAAATCATCTTCAAAGATTGACATATATGCATTAGCATAGGGCGGAGCCATGTTTGAACCCATAGCGGTCCCTTGTTGTTGCACATAGAACATGTCCCCAAAGAGAAAGTAGTTCTCTTTGAGGACTAATTCAAGAAAATCAGCGCATAGGTGACGGATGCTCATGTCAGTGCCATGTTGTTGTAAGAGTCTATCTATGGCGCTCATACCCTTGATATGGGTGATGGAAGTATATAAACTGCTGACATCCCATGTGACCAAAATTGCAGAATCTGACAGTGGGCCTAAAGAAGTAATGAGATGTAGAAACTCATTGGTGTCCAGCAGGAATGATTTGGTGAGTTTGATCAGAGGGGTAAATAACTTCTCCAGAACTATGGCTAGTGGTGAAAGCACAGAATCTGTCAAAGAGACTATAGGTCGACCGGGTGGTTTATGCAAACTCTTGTGGATTTTGGGCAGGATGTAGAATATGGGAGTAATCGGGTCCTTTTTGATAAGATATTCCTTTAATTTTTTGTCAATGGTGCCAGCATGAAAATGACGATCTACAGTGGAGGTGATCTTAGCTCTAATAGATTCCAAGGGATTATGTGTTATTGGTTTGTATACCTCCCTGTCATTAAGTTGATTCAGGGCTTCGGCCATGTAGTCACTGTGGTTCATGACCACAATGGCACCCCCTTTATCAGCCGGTTTGACAATGAGACTTTTATCAGAGGACAAGGCAGTCAACGCAGTTTTTTCTGATGGCAAGACATTACTAGGAAAATGAAATTTACCCAAGTTGATTTCATGTAGAGATTTTGTGGTATCTCTATCAACCAACGTGATGAACGTTTCCACTGGTGGATAATTCTTAGGTGGCATAAATGTACTACTTAATCTTAGGCCTAAGCCCTGGAGATCAAGTTTAGCAGAACCTATAGCAGAAACTGGTGTAGCAGGAACCTGTGAAGCAAAATGAGCCCGAAGTCGTACATTGTGAAAAAACCTTTGCATGTCCATATTCAGTTCAAACGCATTAAACTTATATGTAGGACAAAAGGACAAACCCTTTTGTAATGCAGAGAGTTGATGAGTATCAAGGAGTTTAGAAGAAATGTTGACGACTAGGGGGGGGGTTGTGTTGTTACCTGGGATCTGGTGGACATCTGGTTTCGGTTGTCCTCTGCGACATTGACCCCCCCTCCTCGTCGGCCTCTTGTGCGGCCCCTGCTGTTGCCTAAAAAAGAGGAAGAGAAATTGGAAATGGTGGAACTTGATGTGCCTGGCCTGCTGTCTGCCGATCCCGAGGAGCTTTGTGAGTTGTGACGTCTGAATGACCGGTTCATTTCTCTCCATTGATAAACCCGATTCTGGAGATAATCCTCCGTGTCCCTGATGAATTTTGTTCTCTTCCTTTTTTCCACATCTAGACGATACGTATTTAAGAGTTCCTGATTCTTGTTTTTGAGTTCCTGAAAGGAATCCTTGGTCATGGTGCTTGATAGTTGAGTCTCGATGGCAGCAATTTGCGATTTGGTAGATTCTAGGCTTTTTTGTAAGTAAGAGATGGTAAGTGTCATTAAGTCGAATGAACATTTGTTCAAGATTTGTTCAAACTTTGTGCAATATTCCTTGTCGTCCTTAAAAAAAAGTGGGCTGTAAAGGGACCCTGAGTCCCTGGGGATCCTATGTACTTTCAGGTATTCAGCTAATGTAATGATATGTAGCTCAGAGTTAATAGCTTTTCTGGTTTCCCGTTCAAAATCACGGTTCTTGATTTCTTGTGTAGGGACTTGTAGAAAATCACTGGACGCAGTAACTCTGGAAAGAATCTCCGCCGTTTCGGAATCGTTGTAGCAAAAAGTTTCGCTAGACATGATCAATGGTGCACATGTGCGGAAAAGTCAATAAACTACAATAACATGGCACTCAAAGAATTGATATAGATGTAGGTGCACCTGGCCTCCCCCAGGTATTTAACCCTGTTATTAACTCTTCATGCATACGTTCTTCCATACACCCTGCCTGTTCATTCTGACTTATGGTATTTTTTCACCCCTTTCTCTAGTCTTTGTTCTGTTAGGATACAGCATTGCTCTACTCAGGTAACTCTTTTACTCTGGCAGTTCTATGGCTACTTTCATTATGTACCTATTGTGCACTTTTCACATTCATATTTGTCTTCCTATAGCGCTTTAACCCTTATAGCCTTTTTGCTACCAGCGCTCCCAACCATTGGTTACAATTTCCAAGGTATTATTTTTATCTTATAGTGCTCTGCCTGACTGTTTTACCTTGTAGGCATTACAGCTACATTCCTTTACCGTTTTTTTCTTTTTTACAGTTGCTTTTTTTCCTGTGGTCTAGTCTATTTTACCAAATCCGTTTTGTTTAAGGTATTCCCCTTGTTTTTTCCTTTTTTTCTCCTTCTCTTCCCCCTCTCTTTTCTTTTCCTTTATCGCTCTGTGTTCCTTGGCTTTTTCCCTCTGTTTGTCCTTTACTTGGGTTATATTATACATCACCATATAATTAAAAACTACCATTCCATTACAGGTATTGCTCTCTATAGATCACATGATTGAATTGATCACAACGTTTTGACTGGGTGATCTCTATATCCTTTTTTTGGTATCTGGCTTACACCTATTTATTTTCTTCAGTCTCTGTAATATTATAAAGTATGTCCTTAACGAAAGTTTCTCATATGTTCACTGAGCACCTCTGGATAAACGAACCTATGTGAGATTCCACAATTGTTGACATGTTTTATTGCAACTAGTATGTTTATATTATGTTACAACTGTTGCTTTCAATTTTGCATCAATTTTTGTGCATCTTTTTTTGTGTGTACTCACAATATTCTCTTATGTTGTCTTGATATATTACAGTTCAAAAATTGTACATATTGTCTGAGGAAGGCTTATGTCATAGCTAGTGTTGAGCGATACTGCTCGATATCTAAAAATATCGTATCGAAATTGTATCGCCGATAGCACTAAATATCGTCGATATCCGATTTCAATACCAGAAGTCCCATGTAAGTCTATGGGAACAAAATATCGCAACAAAAAAAAACCTTTCTTTCGTTGTAAACACTAAATATACACACATAGAATACATATATATATATATATATACATGTCATTGTGACATATATATATACATATATGTATAGTTTATACACTTCTACATAGTAAAATATCCTCTGATTCAATTGCCGGGTAAAGCCGGCTTCAGTGAAAAGACAGAAGCACCCGACATGAAATGACACTTGGTGTACATAGGGTTAACCATGTCTTTTCATGTCCTTTGCTATCTGATTTGCACAAACAATTACATCAGTCTATGTGTGCAAAATTTCACACCTGTAGGGGTTAATTAAAGGTGTAAATTCGTTGTAAAAAAAACGGACTTTTTTGCTACGAATTTACACCTTTAATTAACCCCTACAGGTGTGAAATTTTGCACACAGACTGATGTAATTGTTTGTGCAAATCAGATAGCAAAGGACATGAAAAGACATGGTTAACTCTATGTACACCAAGTGTCATTTCATGTCGGGTTCTGCATTTTCACAAAAGCCGGCAATTGAATTAGCGGCTATTATACTATGTAGAAGTGTATGAACTATAAATATAAATATATATATATATATGTGTCACAAATTCAATGACATGTATATATATATATGAGGTGTAAAATTGTTTAAAAAAAATGCGTGGGCTCCCGCCCTATTTTCGCAACTAGACAGACAAAGCCAGCGAATGGGGGCAGATAATAATAGCCCAGAGAGGGACCATTATTTTTGGCCCCCCCGGCTACTAACATCTGCCCCCAGACACCCCAGAAAGGGCAAATCTCTAATTAGATTTGCCCTTTCTGGCACTTTGCCCGTCTATTCCCATTGCCCTGTAGCGGTGGTGAATGGGTTAATAAGGGGTTAAAATGACCTTGCAATTGAAAGGTCACTGTCACGCTGTATAGCAGATATATATATGTGATGACAGTAATCTATATCAAAAGGGCAACATCCTATATAACATGCGCATAGATATATGATAACAGAATTACCTGACAGAATGTCCAGTGGGTCAATACGGAATTCGTTATACGCTGTCTCCGGCTAGAGGGTGACCGGGGTCTATGCTGACCCTAAACTGGGGTCCTAACTAATCCCTCAACCTGGAGGTATTGTTAAAGGTACAGAGGTCCAGGCCACCAGCGTAAACCCTGTCTCCTATCAATCCCTGCCAACTGTAATCTAGTCCTAAGAAGGACCCTGATTACCACCAAAGGGAATGAACAGGTAACGGTTAATAAACAGAAAGACATACAAGAAAGACAAGAAATAACGTAAATAAAGTCTTACATACAACACTCACACACAGTAGGAACACCTAAGGTCTCAGAGATAAACTATAAGCTATAAGAGTAAAAACAACTAAGGAACTCTTAGCTTAAGTATTCTCAGAACCGATCCAGTCTGCTAGACTACATGAATGCTTTCACCGGCATCTAACAAGCAGACTGGCAGGTATATGAAGGAATCTAATTAGAACATAATCAAAAGCAGCGGGCGAGGCTGGACCTAGTCTTAGCAAAGAGCTAGGTAAAATTAACTCCCTCATTACCAAACACAAAGAAACAGCAACTCAGCTGTGAGAAGTCAGAGTGTGTAATCGCGACGATCCTTGTGGCGATACACCCATGACAGTACCCCCCCTCTACGAGGGGACTCCGGACCCTCAGGGCCAGGTCTGCCCGGGTGAGTTGTGTGAAAGGTCCGAACCAATCGATCTGCGTTAACATCAGACGCAGGGACCCACGTCCTCTCCACAGGACCATACCCCCTCCAATGAACCAAGTACTGAAGGGATCGGCGACTGAGACGTGAGTCAATGATTTTCGACCCATGAAATTCCACGTTATCATTGACCACTACTGAAGGCGGAGGTAGAGGTGACGGTATGACTGGTGCCACATACTTTTTAAGTAATGACTTGTGAAACACATTATGAATTTTAAACGTAGGAGGGAGGTCCAGACGAAATGCCACAGGATTAATTATGGAACTGATCCTGTACGGCCCGATGAATCTGGGACCCAACCTCCAGGAGGAAACTTTAAGTTTTATATTCCTGGTAGACAACCAAACTAGATCGTTCACCTTCAGATCTAGACCAGAAACTCTCCCCCTATCAGCCATCCGTTTGTAACGATTCCCCGTAACCTTCAGTCTTAACCGATCTGGAACTATCAGTCTCCCTGGAAGTCCCACCAGGGCGTCCCCCTGAGCCCCCAATACCTCCCCCTCAAGCTCAGAGCATACAGCTGACACTACAACTCCCTCCTGAGGAATAGGAACCAGATCATCCGTCTTCCCGGCCCCTGGGAAAGTACGAGATAAGGCATCAGGAAGCAACTTTATTGAGCAGTCATATGCGCGATGAGGAGGTAACTCTTTACACCCCTCCTCTGAGAACATCTCCCCAAAGTCCTCCAGAAAAGGAGACAAAGTCCTAGGCACAACCGCACCGATGACCGTGCTCATGCAGTTATTCCTGCAAAATTCACCCCACTGGCTTATCTTTCCGGATTGCCAATCAATCACTGGGTTATGTTTAGCCAACCAAGGAAGTCCCAACACAATAGGAGTAGGTAGACCCTCCAACACATAACAAGACAATTGCTCTTTATGTCTTGCCCCTACTCGAAGATCTATGTTATGAACAGCTTGTACCAAGCTACCTTGACCGAGAGGTCTAGAATCAATAGAGACTATAGGGACCGGTTTGGCCAATACACTCAGTTGCATACCATGCACCTGGGCAAACCGAGCGTCCACCAGATTAGCCCCGGACCCACTATCAAGAAAAACAGAAATCCTCTCAGTTCTAGTACCAATCACCACCTCCGCAGGCACGAGAAACTGAGAGGGATTTGGGGACGAAATACACACTCCCAGGTTAACTCCTTTGCTCAAAGAGGCCCGGGATGGACACCCCCCAACAAAATGTCCCTCTCTCCCGCAAAAGAAACACCTTCTAGTCTTGCGGTGCACCGCCAATTCCCTCCTACAAAAAGATGTCCCTCCCAACTGCATGGGTTCCTCAGAACAGACCAGGGGAACCTCAGTATAAGGGACTTTAGTAGTAGGTGGAGTCATCACGGGAGGCGGAGTTACCTCGCGTCTTCCCCGAATTCGTCTATCAATGCGAATAGCGAGGGCCATAGCAGCCTCCAGTGATGGAGGAGAATCATACTGAGCCAACACATCTTTTAATTTGTCAGACAACCCTTGACAAAACTGGCTCCTAAGAGCTGGGTCATTCCACTGAGTATCTGTTGCCCATCTACGGAACTCAGAAGAATATTCCTCCGCTGGACGATTTCCTTGCCGTATTTTACGTAACTTTGTTTCAGCAAGGGAAACTCGATCCGGATCATCATATACAAGACCCAGGGCAGTAAAAAATCGATCCACTGACTGGAGATCTGGGGAGCCTGGAGGAATAGAGAACGCCCAAGATTGAGGGTCCCCTTGTAAGAGCGAGATAACAATTCCCACCCTCTGCTCTTCACTCCCAGATGACCGAGGCCGCAGCCGAAAGTACAATTTACATGCCTCCCGGAAAGTAAAAAATTTGTCCCGCCCACCAGTGAACCTGTCCGGGAGAGCAACCTTAGGTTCAGATCTGGTTTGCTCCGGGGGGAACAAAACCTTGGACTTAATGTCTGCAAACTCCATGGACAACCCCTGCAACTGCCGGGCCAGCTGGGCTACTGGATCCATGATAGCTGGGGAGAATCTTTAGTGTGGCCGGTGAAAATGTCACGCTGTATAGCAGATATATATATGTGATGACAGTAATCTATATCAAAAGGGCAACATACTATATAACATGCGCATAGATATATGATAACATAGAATTACCTGACAGAATGTCCAGTGGGTCAATAGGAATTCGTTATACGCTGTCTCCGGCTAGAGGGTGACCGGGGTCTATGCTGACCCTAAACTGGGGTCCTAACTAATCCCTCTACCTGGAGGTACTGTTAAAGGTACAGAGGTCCAGGCCACCAGCGTAAACCCTGTCTCCTATCAATCCCTGCCAACTGTAATCTAGTCCTAAGAAGGACCCTGATTACCACCAAAGGGAATGAACAGGTAACGGTTAATGAACAGAAAGACATACAAGAAAGACAAGAAATAAAGTAAATAAAGTCTTACATACAACACTCACACACAGTAGGAACACCTAAGGTCTCAGAGATAAACTATAAGCTATAAGAGTAAAAACAACTAAGGAGCTCTTAGCTTAAGTATTCTCAGAACCGATCCAGTCTGCTAGACTACATGAATGCTTTCACCGGCGTCTAACACCCAGACTGGCAGGAATATAAAGGAAACTAATTAGAACATAATCAAAAGCAGCCGGGCGAGGCTGGACCTAGTCTTAGCAAAGAGCTAGGTAAAATTAACTCTCTCATTACCAAACACAAAGAAACAGCAACTCAGCTGTGAGAAGTCAGAGTGTGTAATCGCGACGATCCTTGTGGCGATACACCCATGACAGTCACTTTAAGCCAGGTTAATAATTAAGAGCTGTCAATCAGACAACTATCAATTATTAATCCTATTGTATGAAAGAAAAATCAAACACACACACTTTAATAAAAAAGAAGTTTAATGAAATAATCACACAGTTTTTGACCATATTTTATTTACCTGCTAAAACCATTTCCTGTAATAAAAATAAAATAATAAAGCAAAATTATTCTTACCAATCCGATGCACAGTCAGGTCCCACGGTGTAATCCATCAGAAAGGGTTAATGTTTACTGCAGGGACCGCAGCTAATGCTGCAGCCTCACAGTAAACCCCCAAATGAATGAGTTCCTCTCCTGGCTGACAGGAGAGGAAGTGGAAAGCTTAATTGATTGCTTTCCACTTTCACTTCAGGTCAGCCAGGGACACAATCAGTGACGTCAGAGGGAACTGATTAACAAAAATAGGGGTTCCCTTCGAAAAAAAAAATGGCGTGGGGATCCCCCCTATTTTTGTTAACCAGCCAGATGAAGCAGACCGCTGAGGCCTGGTTTTTCAGGCTGTTAAGGAGCCAAGATCCATGGACCTTGCCAGCCTGATAATACCAGGCCACAGCAGTCTGCATATCTTGGCTGGTTAACAAAAATAGGGGATCCCCTCGAAAAAAAAACGGCGTAGGGGTCCCCCTATTTTTGTTAACCAGCCAAGTAAAATGCAGACTGCTGCGGCCTGGTATTAAAAGACTGTCAAGGCCCATGGATTTTGGCCCTCAACAGCCTGATAATACCAGGCTACAGCAGCCCCACATTTGGCGCATCAAAAGATGTGCCAATTGTGGCACTTTACCCGGCTCTTCCCACTTGCCCTGTAGCGGTGGCAAGCGGGGTAATAAGGGGTTAATGTCACCGTTGATTGCACGGTGACAATAAGCCCGGTTAATAATGGAGAGGTGTCAATAAGACACCGATCCATTATTAATCCCAAAGTTATTAAATGTGTAAAAAAAAGACAAAGCAAGAAAAAAGTATTTTAATGAAATAAGAGACAACACAGTTTTCATTTCTTTTATTGTACTCTCATTCCTGCGACGCCATCGATCTCCTGTAAAAAAAGAAAAAAAACAAACCAACAGTATACCACCTGTCCGACGCAGTCCATAGTAACGACAGTCCCACGACGATCCAGCTCTGCTACATCGCAATGACAGGCAGAGCCTGACATACCGGCGCAGCACAGCTGATTACCTGCTTCCCCGGCGGTGACGTCATCGGACTGACTGCTTTACGGCCGGGATTACCCAGCAGTCACTGCAGTTATCGCGAGAAACTGCATGTGACCGCCGGGGAGAAGAGGATGGCGGCCATGAAGCAGTCCAGGACGTGACCGCCGGAGATCTTCTGCCGGGTAAGTGCCGCTGACTCCTGACAGACCCGACCGACGGACACTGACAGTGACAGACCCGACCGACGGACACAGACAGTGACAGTGACAAATCCGATTCCGGTATTCGATAAGACGAAAATATCGAAACGAATTATCGAAAGGCCGATAGAGCTAATATCGGCCGATACCCGATATTTGCAGTATCGTATCGCTCAACACTAGTCATAGCCGAAAACGTTCATCTATTTTGTACATCATATTTTTTCCATTACGGATGCAAATAAATAGAAAAACCACAGCAACGATTATCTTCTTCTTTTTTTGTTCATTATTCAATATTTGAGTGCCAAGTTTGATTTTGATTCTATACTTGGGCTGGAGACCCTACTTGTGCACCTACATCTATATCAATTCTTTGAGTGCCATGTTATTGTAGTTTATTACCTGTAGAAGACTTATCACCTAGCTGCACCACACCCTCCCTTCCAGAGGACCTGCACAGCAGCGCTGGACACCCTGACCAGGTACTACAGGTGGCGTCACAACAAACTACACAAACATTTAATCCCCTGTAAATATATCCCCATTTTCGTGAGCGCCCAGGGCCACGGACTGAGCTGCAGCTACCATGACATTCCCCTTAGAAATCAACGGGCTCGGTGCCGAGTATCCCACGGCCCTGGCGGGCGGCTCATCTTTGGCGTCACAAACAGGATTCTGAAGCTCGCTATAAGTGAGTCCTGTGTGCCTAATCTGAACTGTTTTTGTGCCTGAGAATTGCCAAAATCATCAGAGACTGTATTTGCCATTTTGTAAAACAACAACCGCCATATTTGCGCCACGAGGCGCTGGAGAAGAAGGGCGTATCTTCTTGGGCGTGCGCTCACTCAGTGGCGCGAAAGAAATGTCCGCCTATCCCAAATGTTACTGCAATATCCAGACATGTCCATCAGCGATGGAGTACCGCCTCCTAATTCCCCATGGTGGGAGAAGAAGGGAGAGAAAACCCCGCCTCCATACCAAAGAGCGGGCCCCTCCTGATGAAGAGATCCATTGTGACCTGGAGAAGCTGATCCTCTCCATTGAAGAAGTGGATGCTGCCCGGCTGTATCTGGCACGGCACTGCGCTGAAGTGGAGAAAATGGAGCGAAGCTGGAGGGCTCTGAAGCTGCGGCTGCAGCAGAGCCGACCGCTCCCTACACCGCCCGCGCGTCTGCCACCGGCGCCACCTGAAGCAGAGTCTGAGATCTGGCCGAAGGCTGATCCGGAAGGAGCCATACCTGACCCCGCCGAGGACGCGGCGACAAGAGAGGAGGCTGCGGAGGCCTCACCCGGACCAGAACGCCGGTCCACCCCGGAACCAGACATCGTACCTGTAGCAGAGGAAAGCTGTCCCCGGCAGGGATGAAGGAGGAAGACAGGCCCTGCGGCCTAGAGGACCGAAGTGAACCGGCTCTGCAGGTAACCAGTGATGATATCCCTGCTGCAGATGCTGACACCCTGCTGGAACCCCTGACACCCCCACCAGCCCAGTGTGCACCAGCCATACGGACACCAGCGGTGGAGTCAATGACCCTGGTGCTAGGCACTGTGCCCATGGACAGGAACGGCCCTGTGCGTGCACAGCCACAAGGTGTTGCCCCAGCTAAGTAAATGAATAACCCGGACAGGGTCCACATTAACTGTAAATAGTTTTCTGTGTGATTTCATGCTTTGATCAATAGTATTTTTACATGTTTTTCTAATATGTTTTCGTATCTGAACTGGTGGCTGAGGACTCTGCCAGCCCAAAAACTGTCCTTGTATATAGTTAGCACTTCGGTGCCTCATCTTGGTTTCACTTAATTACCTCAGAAGTTTAAAACCCGTTTGGTGTGGCCGAAGGTGAGGACTGCTGGAAAAGTCAGTTATGTCTTGCAGCCCACCCAGGACCACCGTTGGAGGTTTGGAGCGGGTCCTCCACAAGTATATGTTTACTAGAACTTTGAAGTAAATATTAAAAGTGTTTTCTTGCAACGTTTAATCCGAAGTGCCTCCCATAAAGGGAAGAAGAGTTTTACACTGTTTTCACTATTTTGATGCATCATTTAAAAATTTTTTTTTTTGTATGTTTCCTATGTAACATCTTTACTCTATTACAGCCCGGGAGTGCTGTGTGGAACCAGGGGGGAATGTGGCGCCCTGAGGGTCCAGACGCCACAGAGATGTTGCATCTCACCCAGAGGTGTGACATCTGACTCTCAGGTAAGGAGGAAGCACCCCATTGACTCCATCACCGCATCCACACACATCATGCCAGTGCTGAGCTTCAGGCTGGTTAGTAAAGGGTGTAGAGTTTGGTGGGTGGAGCCAGCTGCAACATTAGGCTGCAGCGTGTTAGTTTAGAGTTCAGTTGGAGACAGGCAGCCAGTGTGGGTACTGGCCTGGCCTGCAGCTCTCCTGGGTTTACCTCAGGGAGCCTTGCTGAAGAGAAAGAAAGAGGTCCAGGGCAATACAGCACTGAGGCTGTGCCCGATCCTGGGAGCAGGAGGACCAGGCAATCATCGGGAAACGGTTCCTAGACTAGTGGGTCAGTTCATCGCCATTAGTAACACCGCGTCTAGTGGGACTCTTCAAGGGCCACTAGCTACCATATTCTCACCGGGAGGAAGCTCAGGGATCAAGTACGTTCCGAACCTTCATACTGAGTGTCTTGGTACACCACCGGTCTGGTCTGGTAACTGAAAGGATCCAATACTACCTCGTCCGAAGGCTCTGTGGTAGGGGAGTGCAGAGAAGGAGTAAGGAGTATAGCACTAAGAAGCCGGAAAGGAACATAACGGGAGTCTTTGGAAGTGTGACCAATTTACCTGAGGGTTACTGGACTACTCACTGGAAGGACACAGTGCCCAGCTGGAATCTGTACTGCGCATAACAGACTGTGAGTAAACCCTTGAAACTGCACAAGAACTGTTTCCTGCATTATTACTCCGTCGCACACTCCACTCTGCTACATCTATCCTGCACCATAGCTTTACCTTACATCTACCTGCCCTGGAAGGATACAGTCTTACCTGTAGAAGACTTATCACCTAGCTGCACAACACCATCCCTTCCAGAGGACCTGCACAGCAGCGCTGGTCACCCTGACCAGGTACTACAGGTGGCGTCACGACAAACTACACAAACATTTAATCCCCTGTAAATACATCCCCTTTAGGTGAGCGCCCAGGGCCACGGACTGAGCTGCAGCTACCGTGACATCCCCCATAGACATCAACGGGCTCGGTGCCGAGTACCCCACGGCCCTGGCGGGCGACTCAGATGGAGCGAGACATGCTGTCCCAGATGTGTTCAATCGGATTCAGGTCTGGGGAACGGGCAGGCCAGTCCATAGCTTCAATGCCTTCATCTTGCAGGAACTGCTGACACACTCCAGCCACATGAAGTCTGGCATTGTCCTGCATTAGGAGGCACCAAGGGCCAACCGCACCAGCATATGGTCTCACAAGTGGTCTGAGGATCTCATCTCGGTACCTAATGGCAGTCAGGTACCTCTGGCGAGCCCATGGAGGGCTGTACGGCCCTCCAAAGAAATGCCACCCACACCATTACTGACCCACTGTCAAACTGGTCATGCTGAAGGATGTTGCAGGCAGCAGATCGCTCTCCACGGCGTCTTGATTGTCACATCTGTCACATGTGCTGAGTGTGAACCTGCTGCCTGCAACATCCTTCAGCATGACCGGTTTGGCAGTGGGTCAGTAATGGTGTGGGGTGGCATTTCTTTGGAGGGCCACACAGCCCTCCATGTGCTCTCCACAAGTAGCCTGACTGCCATTAGGTACCGAGATGATATCCTCAGACCCCTTGTGAGACCATATGCTGGTGCGGTTGGCCCTGGGTTCCTACTAATGCAGAACAATGCCAGACCTCATGTGGCTGGAGTGTGTCAGCAGTTCCTGCAAGATGAAGGCATTGAAGCTTTGGACTGGCCTGCCCGTTCCCCAGACCTGAATCCGATTGAGCACATCTGGGACAGCATGTCTCGCTCCATCCACCAATGTCACATTGCACCACAGACTGTTCAGGAGTTGACGGATGCTTTAGTCCAGGTTTGGGAGGAAAGCCCTCAGGAGAACATCCGCAACCTCATCAGGAGCATGCCCATGTGTTTTAGGGAGGTGATACAGGCACGTGGAGGCCACACACACTACTGAGTGTAGCGCCCGCGTCCCTGCCTGCTGCCAGACAGGGACGTCGCTCTCCTCACCTGCGCTCAGCGTCCTCAGTGCTCCCAGCCTCCTCTGCGCCTCTGGCATCCTCGGCGTCCTCCTTCCGCCCTGCTGGTCTCGCGCGCTCCTTCCCTGCTGCTGGCCTTAGGGCGCGCGCCCGCACCCTCCCCCGTTCTTAAAGGAGCCGCGCGCATTTTCCAAATCAGTCTCCAGCCAATGCTGGTGGACTCCACCCTATATTAAGGGCTTCCTCCTTAATGGAGGTGCCCGAGCAATGTTGTTTCTGTGCAGTCTAACTCTGCTTCAGCCATCAGCTCCTGTTTCCAGTTGCCTGCCTGTTACCTGTCTGTTTGCCTGTCGGCCATCTGACTGCAGCTCTATCCAGAGGTTCGGACATCTTCAGCAGAGATCCCCGGCTGTTGCCTGCTCACCTGGGAGCGATCATCTGCCATCCGACTGCAGCTCTATCCAGAGGTTCGGACATCATCTGCGGAGATCCCCGGCTATTGCAGAGACTCTTGCCTGCTCACCTGGGAGCGATCATCTGCCATCCGACTGCAGCTCTATCTAGAGGTTCGGACATCATCAGCAGAGATCCCCGGCTATTCCAGAGACTCTTGCCTGCTCACCTGGGAGCGATCATCTGCCATCCGACTGCAGCCTACCAGGAGGCTCCACCAGTTCAGGTCGTATATGCCTGTTTGTCTAGAGACTGCCTTGGTCACTTACCGTGACAACCTGCCTGCCCAGAGACTACCCTGGTCACTTGCCGTGACAAATCTGCCTGCCCAGAGACTACCCTGGTCACTTGCCGTGACAAACCTGCTTGCCCAGAGACTGCCCTGGTCACTTGCCGTGACAACCTGCCTGTCCAGAGACTGCCCTGGTCACTTGCCGTGACAACTTGCCTGTTCAGAGACTGCCCTGGTCACTTGCCGTGACAACCTGCCTGTCCAGAGACTGCCTGGTCACTTGCCGTGACAACCTGCCTGTCCAGAGACTGCCCTGGTCACTTGCCGTGACAACCTGCCTGTTCAGAGACTGCCCTGGTCACTTGCCGTGACAACCTGCCTGCCCAGAGACTGCCCTGGTCACTTGCCGTGACAACCTGCCTATCCAGAGACTGCCCTGGTCACTTGCCGTGACAACCTGCCTGTCCAGAGACTGCCTGGTCACTTGCCGTGACAACCTGCCTGCCCAGAGACTGCCCAGGTCACTTGCCGTGACAACCTGCCTGTCCAGAGACTTCCTTGGTCACTTATTGTGACAACCTGCCTGTCCAGAGACTTCCTTGGTCACTTATTGTGACAACCTGCCTGTCCAGAGACTTCCTTGGTCACTTATTGTGACAATGTGTCGACCCGCCACCACAATTGTGGATTACCAGGGCAATGGGGTACTCAGAGCCGAGCCCATGGAAGTCTATGGGGATGTCACAGGTAGCGGTGGCTCGGTCTGTGGCCCTGGCGGTCTGGCGTATGTTGGGGGAATATTTACAGGGGATAGATATATTTACAGTTCGTGACGCCACCTGTAGTCTTCTGGTAATTTATACCAGCGCTGCTGTAGAGCTCTGAGGGGATGGTGAGGCAGCTAGATGTCGGGTCCCCTACAGGTAGGACTCTTCCCTCAGGTCGATGGTTAAGGCAGGGTTGTGCAGGCATGCAAGTAAATAACTCAGTCTCACACGGTCAGCGTCTTTCCATACCTTTTTACTTGTAAGATGGTAAGGCAGGTCCCAGGGAGGCTGATCCAAGGAGAATGTATTTCGAGATAGCAGCTGGACAAGTTAGGGGCCTCCTTTACTTTCACAACGATGAGTACAACCAGCATGAAGCGTAGTTCCCTCTATAACTCCAGCTATTCCATAGCTGTACTGCCCAGTCAATTTTGTGGTCGGAGCCTTCCTGTGAGAGAGCTGAATTCCTGTCTTGTCGTGCACTGACTCAAAGTCTTCACTCCCCCTGACCCCAGTTACGTACTGACTATTCGGGGCTGCTTGCCGCGACCTAAGGTCCGGTAAGTCTCTGGTTTTCTTACCACTATGCTTGAAGCTAATAGTGATCCTTCGGTCCCCAGTGACCGGTTACAATGTGCAGGACTTCTCCAATCCAAAAGCACTTTTCAAATATTCCTTTCCACTGTGCCTTTCGCCTTGTCCGCGCTTGTAGCATAAACACTCACACTTGCAAAAAGTCATATAATCACTCCTTCTTCTCTTCCTTCAGAGTTAGTTAACGGACTCTCAGTTATCCACTAGGCAGGAGCACGTCTCTGAACCTTTCACTGTCCTTGGGACAGGAGACTGAAGTAATTCTGTACTAAACTCTTCTTTCTTTATCAATGTCTTCAAGTGAGGTACAGCTCTGACCAGGCTGAGGTGATCTATATCTCGCCCTTACTGGCCTCCACTTGCTGAACTGCTGATAGAACCAGGCTGGACTGCTTCCTCCCTCCAAGTCCCAGCTAGACTCCACACGTCTGCTCTGTCCGAAGACAGGAAACTGACTACTCTAATCACTCAACCAATACACACCGACCACTCCCTCACAAGTGACTACACTACCCTAAGGGTGTGTCTAGTGTATGTTGAGTGAATGGGTATTGAGCATTGAACTGCTATCTCTCCACACATTCTCCAGGGTACTGCGTGTGCCTAACACCAGGGCTACACATTCCCCCATGGTAAAAGACAGCACTCCCGGTCTGTAAAATACAAAGAGACAGTTTTGTTTATGCATGAAAACATCAACAATAAACATTAATTCGTCCCATCCGGGAGGTAAGGATGTCTTGAACGTTGCAAAACAAAAACATTGAATATAGAAAAATACAAAAGTATTAAGGCATCAAAACATTCAATAAATACACAGTATTCTTGTGAAGGACCCGCACCAAACCTTCAACGTGGGTCCTGGGTGGGCTGCAGGACTTAGGAATGCAGACCTCACTCAGTGCCACACCACACGGGTTTTGTATTCAGAGGTAGTTGTGCTGGTTTTATGTAAAACCAAGATAAAGCACCGAAGCGCAACTATATACAAATAAGTTCTGGGCTGGCACAGTCCTCAACCTCTGAGTCCATTGTTAGCAAAACGACACATATTATATCACATTATAATAATAATAAAGTGCAAAACTTTTTCTGGTTACCCAGCCGGGCATTCTACTGTTAGCAATATATAAATGTATTATATACTCATTTAACTTGTGCAAAAATTGGCAAACATTCTTAAACTTTTTACAACTTTACTTATGGTAGACCCCTATCTGGATCTTACCGGTTTTTCTTTTACTGTTTAATTATTTTCAAATACATTTTCCACCCCGGGGGCTGGAACAATGCGATGGTCCCTAGATCCCAGAACTAACAAGTCGTGACCTGCTATTGGGGTTTGAGTTGCCACAGTTCTTGTGCGAACCTCTAGGGGCGCAACGGGTACATTCTCCTTGCGAGACACCGATTGCGTTTCAATCTGAGTCACAGTTAACGATATGGATCGTGTCATGGATTGCGATGGAAACTGGGTCGCATTTTGCGATGTAGATGTTGCTTTCATTTGCGATGAACCTGCAGGGGGCGATGCTGGGGCACGGCCGGATACTGCTTGAGCTGGAGACGGGGACGCTGCGGTAGTGGTGACGTTACCTGCGTCTGGGACGGGGTCACGGACGATGGTGACGTTAAGGGCATACCATCCCTTCATTCCCCAGTGCCGTGTGTATGTGACAATGTCTCCATTTACTAAGTCCCTCCCGGGATGGCCTTGCGGTAGGTGGGATTCTACGTCCCTGCGACTAACAAAGACCCCTGGGTAGAGGCCCGGTTCACGGATGAAGCCCCAGCCCTTCCGGAGCTGGAACTCAGTAACACACCCCTGCCGCCGCGGTTCCCTCAAGGTACCTTTCTCTCTCCGGACACTCTCCTTGTCCGCGATCAGCTCTGCATGTTGCCGCTGCCGGTTCCGCTGAGCTTCCCGCTCTTCCTCCTGCTGGCGTTTCTGCTTCTCCTCACGACGCTGCCACTCATATTCCCACTGGGCGGTGTAGGCGACGTCATCCAGGCGCGCCATCTCGTCCCAGTCGACGTCTGGTAACGACGGACAGGACCCCTCCGGTGTCCCTGCCGGGGTTCGATCATCTGCTGCGGCCTCCTGGCCGGGCGGGAGTTCCGGAACTGGCGGTACCTCCTCAACCTCCTTCGCCTCCACCGCTTCACCGGTGGGATCAGGATTGGTACTTTCAGGGGCAGCCTCCGGTTGCTCCTTTGCCTTGGGCAGCAGACTTTTCGGTAACTCGAATCGTGGGGGGTCGTTGAGGGGAGAGAACACCACGTCCCACAGCCTCCGCTGCTCCTGGGTACGCCGGCGTCTCTCGATCTCTTCAAATCCAGGTTGGTGCTGGACCATCTTTTTCAGGCGTGCATTCTCTTCCTGAATTTCTAGCAACGCTTGCTGCAGGTGCAGGACCACGGATGACTCCGGTGCTGGTGGCAGCTTGGCTGGGGAGCGGGGCCTGCCTTCCTCCGCTTCCCTGCTCGGCTGCACACGTCCTGCTTCCATGATGTTCCAGAAGATTCTTACATCTTCTTCCAGAGACGTCCGGTCTCTTCCGTGGAGGCGGGGTTTGCGTCTCCTCCTCTTCGCAGGGAAGGTGAAGAGGAGGCGGACCTCCTTTGCTGTAGGGCAGGATCGCATGTTGTAATAGCACTTTGAGAGGGCAGGCATTTTCTTCGCGCCACAGGGGGGTACACGCCCACGAAGGTACGCCCACCTTCTTCTCCAGCGCCTGAGGGCGCGAATATGGCGACAAAGATGGCGATTTTTGGCGCCAAAAGTGCAAACAGTCCTTTTCACAAAAACAACTCCATAGGCACACAGGGCTCGCAATTTTGCGAGTTTCGCATCCTGTTCGTGACGCCAAAATTTTGTGTCGACCCGCCACCACAATTGTGGATTACCAGGGCAATGGGGTACTCAGAGCCGAGCCCATGGAAGTCTATGGGGTTAGTCACAGGTAGCGGTGGCTCGGTCTGTGGCCCTGGCGGTCTGGCGTATGTTGGGGGAATATTTACAGGGGATAGATATATTTACAGTTCGTGACGCCACCTGTAGTCTTCTGGTAATTTGTACCAGCGCTGCTGTAGAGCTCTGAGGGGATGGTGAGGCAGCTAGATGTCGGGTCCCCTACAGGTAGGACTCTTCCCTCAGGTCGATGGTTAAGGCAGGGTTGTGCAGGCATGCAAGTAAATAACTCAGTCTCACACGGTCAGCGTCTTTCCATACCTTTTTACTTGTAAGATGGTAAGGCAGGTCCCAGGGAGGCTGATCCAAGGAGAATGTATTTCGAGATAGCAGCTGGACAAGTTAGGGGCCTCCTTTACTTTCACAACGATGAGTACAACCAGCATGAAGCGTAGTTCCCTCTATAACTCCAGCTATTCCATAGCTGTACTGCCCAGTCAGTTTTGTGGTCGGAGCCTTCCTGTGAGAGAGCTGAATTCCTGTCTTGTCGTGCACTGACTCAAAGTCTTCACTCCCCCTGACCCCAGTTACGTACTGACTATTCGGGGCTGCTTGCCGCGACCTAAGGTCCGGTAAGTCTCTGGTTTTCTTACCACTAAGCGTGAAGCTTTAGTGATCCTTCGGTCCCCAGTGACCGGTAACAATGTGCAGGACTTCTTCAATCCAAAAGCACTTTTCAAATATTCCTTTCCACTGTGCCTTTCGCCTTGTCCGCGCTTGTAGCATAAACACTCACACTTGCAAAAAGTCATATAATCACTCTCTTCTTCTCTTCCTTCAGAGTTAGTTGACAGACTCTCAGTAATCCACTAGGCAGGAGCACGTCTCTGAACCTTTCACTGTCCTTGGGACAGGAGACTGAAGTATTTCTGTACTAAGCTCTTCTTTCTTTATCAATGTCTTCAAGTGAGGTACAGCTCTGACCAGGCTGAGGTGATCTATATCTCGCCCTTACTGGCCTCCACTTGCTGAACTGCTGATAGAACCAGGCTGGACTGCTTCCTCCCTCCAAGTCCCAGCTAGACTCCACACGTCTGCTCTGTCCGAAGACAGGAAACTGACTACTAAATCACTCAACGAATACACCCTGACCACTCCCTGACAAGTGACTAAACTACCCTAAGGGTGTGTCTAGTGTATGTTGAGTGAATGGGTATTGAGCATTAAACTGCTATCTCTCCACACATTCTCCAGGGTACTGCGTGTGCCTAACACCAGGGCTACACAACAACCTGCCTGTCCAGAGACTGCCTGGCTAATTGCCGTGATTCCCTGTCCTATTCCCGGATGCCACCCGCTCTCTTACAAGTAAATATTCTTGTATAATAAAGCTTAGTGGTTCCACCAACCAGACCCGTTACACTGAGCATCATTTTGACTTGTTTCCACTTTAATTTTGTCTTGTTTTGATTTTCATTTTGACTTGTTTCCACTTTCATTTTGGGGGTCTCTCCACATCCAGGCCTCCTTTGGTTAATAAATTTGATTTCCATTGATGATTTTTGTGTGATTTTGTTGACAGCACATTCAACTTTGTACACAACAAAGTATTCAATGAGAATATTTCATTCATTTAGATCTAGGATGTGTTATTTGAGTGTTACTTTTTTGAGCAGTGGATATTTCCTTCACACTAATGGAAAAAAACGCTCAAGAATGGAAGGGGTACAAATGTTTTTAGCAGGCTCCCAAGACCTCTCCTGAGGAGCAAAGCCCTTCCAATCTATCACGAAGGTCTTTCCACAACCTTCTAATAATTCAGGATTTCTTAACTTCAATGACGCTTGAATTACCCTTAGGACCAGAGGCAGGAGTAAGGGCCCCGTCTCACATAGCGAGATCGCTAGCGATCTGAGCAGCGATCTCGCTATGTCTGACACGTACCAGCGATCAGGCCCCTGCTGTGAATCGCTGGTCGTGTCAGAAATGCCTGGACTTTTTTTTGATCGCTGGTCTCCCGCTGGCCAGCATGCATCGCTGCGTGTGACAGGCAGGAGACCAGCGATCAGCTGGTAACCAAGGGTACACATCGGGTTTCCAGGCGCGAGGCTGTGCCTGGAAACCCGATGTGTATGTTGGATACCAGCGCGCTGCTGCAGGGGAGCTGATAACCAAGGTACACAGCGGGTTTCCAGGCACTGCGCAGCGCCTGGAAACCCAATGTGTACCTTGGTTACCAGCTCCTTGCATCAGCGGGCTGGTATCCAACGTACACTACGGGTAACTAAGCGACGTTACCTGCAGTGTCGCTGTCCTGATCGCTGCCTGTTTGGCAGCTCAGAAGCGATCATGTAGCGACACACCAGTGATCCTGACAAGTGCATATCGTTGTCGGGATCGTTGGTGCGTCGCTATGTGAGACAGGGCCCTAAGGGGTCTGGAGAAACAATTCAGGAGCGAGACTTGGAGCAAATTTACAATCCATAGATTCGCCAGTGGCTGAAGGCAGCAGGTCACCAGATTGAGTTTCCTAAGGATTTAGAATAGTCCAAGGTAACTGGAAGCGAATTTGTAGGAAGGCACCTTCAGGCGACTAATTCAGGAAGACAGCCAGACCTTATCTCCAGAATGATACTGAGGCAGCAAACCTCTCTTCCTGTCAGCATGAGTCTTCATTCAAATCAAAAAACTGACCGGCACATCCAAACATAGATCCAGTGTGAACAGGTGCTAAAACCTAGAGTCACCAACTCATACACATTCAAGAAAAAAAGGTAGCACACTGTAGAGCTATAGCTTGAGGGCAGATCAGTGCGCCTGCGCAGGAGCCGCGACGGAAAGAAGAGGCCAGCTTCGCTACAAGATGGGAGGCGCCGAACCGGACCGCGACACCCATCGGACGGCGGACCGCCCCTGAGTGAGTATAATATAACTTGTTTTTCTTCTCTTTCAGGTAACATCGGGGGCTTATCTACAGCATTTCAGAATGCTGTAGAAAAGCCCCTGATGGCGGTGGCCACAGCTTATAGTCCAAAAATGGGGTGACAGATTCCGTTTAAGGAGAGCAGCCTGAGCTTGCCGCCAGATCTGGAGGAAGTCACCAGAAGTCATCTGTAGATACGGGGAGCCTAAGATCACAGAGAGTGACAGAGGTACCCACTTTACTGGAGAAGTGATGCAGGAAATAATGTCCACCCTGGGAGTGGAGCGGCCTTCATGCTGTGTACCATCCACAATGTAGTAGTAGAGTAGAGAGATTGAATGAGACCCTGAAATTGAAAATCCAGAAAGCCATGGCTGAAACAGGCAGACCATGGACATAATGCTTTCCCCATGCACACTTCTCAATCAGGTATTTGCTCAACAAAAAGACAGACCTCAGCCCATATGAGGTATTAGTTGAGTCAGCCCCTAGGCTAGGGTTGTATTTTCCACCGCAGCTCCAGATGCAACATGATAGGCCATCTTCTTATGTTATTGCACTTACAAAACACTTGTCTAACATATACTCTTGAGTTTACTATTTTCTCCCATGTCCAGATTCTATAAGACTTCAGAAGAGCCCTCGAGCCTCGATTTGATGGACCCTTCCACGCTCTGCT